>VZSZ01010165.1:603961-651299 GCA_013398815.1 Ibidorhyncha struthersii
GGGCAATCCCAAACACAGATACAGGCTGGGCCGAGAATGGACGGAGAGCGGCCCTGAGGAGAACACCCTGGGGGTGCTGGTGGATGAGGAGCCCAACGTGAGCCTCAAGCCCAGAAAGCCAACCCCATCCTGGGCTGCACCCCCAGCAGCGCGGCCAGCAGGGCAACGGAGGGGATTCTGCCCCTCTGCTCCGCTCTGGGGAGACCCCCCCCTGCACGGCTGCGTCCAGCTCTGGGACACGGACCCGTTGGAGCGGGTCCAGAGGAGGCCATGAAGATGGGGATTACATGTTACAGAGGGCTGTAACACCTCTGCTGGGAGGACAGGCTGAGAGTTGGGGTTGTTCATCCTGGAGAAGAGAAGGCTCCAGGGAGACCTTATAGCCCCTTCCAGTGCCTAAAGCGGCTACGGGACAGATGGGGAGGGACTCTTGATCAGGGAGTGCAGCAATGAGGGGTTTTAAACTGAAAGAAGGGAGACTTCAATTAGATATTAGGAAGAAATTCTTTCCTGTGAGGGTGGTGAGGCACTGGCCCATGTTGCCCAGAGAAGCTGTGGCTGCCCCATCCCTGGAGGTGTTCAAGGCCAGGCTGGATGGGGCTTTGAGCTACCTGGGCTGGTGGGAGGTGTCCCTGCCCATGGGAGGGGGGGTAGAACTAGATGATCTTTAAGGTCCCTTCCAACCCAAACCATTCTATGCTTCTATGAGTTGCTCAAAAGTCTGAGCTTTGAAACCAAGCCACTAACAACGATACACTGGCACTGTGAAAAGCAAACCACAGACAAGCATATATGAGGACGATCTTTTCTTGATAACTTTAGAGTCAGTGTCTGAGGAAAAATTGGATTTATGTCTGTTCCTGCTTTATATGAGATGTACTGGACCTAAGATCCCTAGGGCATTTTTATTGAACAGTGCAATAAAGTGTCCAGCATGAGCTCTAAACCTTAGAACCAGATAGTCACTTGCAACAGTTCATTGCAACATTTAGTTTTGTGCTTTAAAAAAAAAAACCAAACTATTATTCTTGTGCTGGAACTGACCCAACCAGGTGAACCTGTTTGCTTTAAAGCACAGCAAACTAAGTTGTTTTTTCTTGGCAACATTTTGGGCTCAATTACACTGGAACCCAGCTGAACCAGTAAAAGACGATGTGTTATGATGACCGTACTATTCATTGCATTAAAAAAAACCCTACTCCATCCCCAAGCCCATGTACAGCACAGGCTCTAAGCAAAAGATCTACTACAGAAAAGTTACTTTTTCCTGTATGGTCACCAGGCAATTGTCACAGCATAGCACTCCCAAGTAGCTTCAGATGCCTTGTGGGCACCACAGCCAATCTCGGCTGTAACAAGACAGCTGTATACAGCTGTACGTTAAAGATTTCTCACAGGCAAAGAAAGGCTGCATTATAACACTGAGAGAAGGGTAGCTGTGCTACCCCCAAGAGATTGAGGTCTCACTTGTAGCAAGTAAATGAGTTTAGAAATCACAGACATAATCTAGCGAGGATTCCTCCAGTGTCTCCTGAGTTATGCTGTGGTTTGGTACCAGGTAGACCTGTACCTGTGCTGCAGAAGCTAGACTGAAGCCTGTTCAGCAGTCTAGCAGGAAGCAAATGCTGCACTACTCTGGCTATGATCTAACAAAGTACATAAGTAACTAATTGCTAAACAAGGTAGCATGTTGGCAAGAATAGCTCTGGCAGATTACAGTATTTTAGTTCTAACCTCTACTACAGAGTAGATGTTCCACTTCATCTACTCTGCCAATTATATGACTACTGTTTGCTTCTGGAAGAGACACAACTGCAGCCGGATGGACTAGAGACAAGAGTTTCTTTTCAAGAACAAAGACCTAAGTACTTAGGTATCAATAAATTATTTTGTGTATTTGGCCAACATGGTGGGATTGCTCTGCTTGAGACAGTTCCTAACTCCTGATACTGGGGAAAAATTACTCAACCTGTACCACTCTGAAAATCAGCTACCTAACTCCATCAGCCCTCAGGGGGAGGAAGACTTGCTTCTACGTTAAGGGAAGCTGAACAGCAGTAGCGTCCACCCTGGAGGTCCCTAAGGCCGGTTCAGCTGTGTGTTAGTAGCATCAGAAGAGTTGCAGCCTTGGTACACTAGAGCAGAGACCACAAGGAGGCCTCTGAAAAGCCAGGGGATGTACACCTGTCCCTGTTTTCCCTTTCTGTCTATTTTGCTGCCTTTAATTTCCCTAATCTCTCTTGTTTTCTATTTGACTTTTGGAATGATTGCTCCCTCCCAGGGGCAAATGCAGAGTCCCTCCCTCTCCTCCTCCCCTTCCAATGGACTGTTCAGAGCAGCATGCATGGTGTTTTCCCAGCAGTGCAAGAGGAAGTCGTGTCCATGCTGCTGAGGAGGAGAGGAGCAGTCCTTCCCACACCTCATCTGTGCATCAGGGCAGCAGACACGCAATTTGTTCCTAACAATTGCAGAGCTACGAGTCTCCCCTTCTCCTTATATTGCAGTGTTATCTGAGGTCTTTCGTGGTCTCACATAACAAATGTGGCCATCTAAGAAAAAAAAAAACAATATACTCAGGCTATTGGCTGCTCTTTTCTAAGAGATGGACATGAAGGAGATTGCAAAATGGCATCGTTCTTTTAAATAGAGAGCAAAACATAAACGCTTTAAAGAAAACATCATTCATTAGGAGTTTAAATGTAATTTTTCCAGCAGTAATCCACAAAGGAAATGCTTGTTTAAAGTTTTAGTTTGCTAGCAGAAGATGCAGTAGAAAATAACACATTTGAGGGAGGTATCAACTCACCAAGCAAAGAAAGATCTGGGTTAGGACAGGAATCAACCTGCTTGATCACTTGTTCAGCACATGGTGATCCAGCCACATCTTGTCTCCCCGTGTGAGGGCAGGGATAGCCACCAGCACCACTCACCCAGCAAGTTGCAAAGATTCAGGTTTGAGATGCAAAGGGTATCTCAGTATTTTTACTTCCAGAGCTGAAGGACTTCCCTGCCTGTGAGCCAGTTCATTGGCCGGCTGCCTCAGTGAAAGAATAAGAATCTATTTCAGTTAGTTTCATTAAAATTCTCTGGGCTACAGTAGCCTGGGAACAAGACATTAGTGCTACTTTGAAAATTCAGACTAGATTACAGCATAAAATGATAAGACTGGTGAACAGATAGCAGGATAGAACAGGGGTCTGCCCTGCAGGACTGAACTGCTGCACACTAGTCACAAAGAATCACCTCGCACCAACAGTGGGAATGAAAGTGTGTGAAAATCCCCATTGGGATAAGGAGGGGGAGAATCTGAGAAAGAAGATCAGATTGTGGTAGAGTAGGAAGCTAGAGTTTCCCTCCCTTGAATTGTTTCGGCCACTTATTATTTGTTTCAATACTTCTCTGTGAGCCACTAATTGTCGCAGTGGGATCTTTCTGCTTCATTTCCTTCTCTTTGTGAGAGCAGGCGTCAACACTGCAAAGAGTTAGAAATCTGCTGCCTCGTATATGGAAGACAATGTCAGATTTGCAACATGTCCAGCACAGGTCAGTGGCACAGTTAAGACTTGGAAAGTGCCTTTTATACAAGCATTAGATTTCAAGATCTGGCGGGGGGGGAACCCACTACTGCAAAACCCAAAAACAAACAGAAAAAAAAATTAAAAATGGAGACACGAGATATCTTGCTGACCTGGAAGAAAGACAGTGTAGTTTTACAAGTTTTCTCTTCACCCCTAGATCTGTTACTTTTTAAGCAGGAGTACTAGAAAGAGTACATGGCACCAAAGGAAAAGAATAGTAGCCAGCTCAGTTGCAGCTTAGCTATCCTGAACAACAGTAGCATTTTGTAGTTCACACACAGAAACTGTGTTCCGAAAAGCCTCCGTTTTATGTCCCCTACCTTTCCCCAGTGCTAGGAGGTCAATCTTCCCTGTCAGATCCTTGCTTGCGAGTAGCAGAGATGTCTAGAAGATGGAAAGTTTTTCTATTAATATGTCACGTTACAGAAATAGGAGAACACGCCTGCTTTATGCTTATTCGACTTTGTATGGGAGGGGGGGTCCAGGAATGGCACTTCCCTGGGACCTGCTGCCACTCTGGGCTGTGGTACCACTGCCTCACTCGTAAGGAAAACTCCAGAACGGCAGAGCAGGGCACGCTGGCTTCCGAGCCAAACAAAAAAGGACTTCCCCTTTCCTCCTCCATACCAAATACTTCTCTTTGGTCACACTGGAGGACTTCTCCATATTCTAGATAAGCACCAGCCAGATTGTGTACTACTACATAGACCACGTCCCTTGCTCTTACTACTGCGCTACACATAGATAACTCAATAGTTTTCTTTATGTGGACATACTCACTACTTTTTTCCACTACCTTTTGCTAATCACCATCTTTAGTCCCCTAGAGCTAGTATTACAAAGTTGGTGTCAAATAATCTGTCTACACGTGTTTTCTGCTTAAGCCTTCCTTTTAAAACACCTTCACAACAGGAAACATGAATGAAAGACAAGCAGAAGTTCACATAGATTTAGGTGAAGCAAAAATATGCATTTGGGAAAACATGAGAGTCATTCAACTGAGTGGCCTTTTTAGCTTGCGTTTCTTATCTTTGCTATCTAATAGCAAGACTAGACCTCCGGCACACACAGCATGTGCTGGTTTACATTTATTTTCTTTTGTTGTTTCTCAGCTGTATAGTTTAAACCTTCTTTCTTTTACTATATCTGTGACCACAACACATTCTAATATTTACAAATGGAGGGTGACTTGGCACAGTATTGGGTGCAGTCTGTCTGCCATCAGAGAGGCATTCTCCAAATGGGCCTGCCTGCCTCAAGAGCTGGGAGACCTGAACTGTTTGTTTAAAACCTAACTTCTGAAAACAGCCATGCACAGCTGTAGGTCTACTGGCAACTGTTGAATAACTGGAGATTTACACCAAAACATTAGAGCAGGGTTAGAAACCTTTCAGTGACCAACTAGATATCCCATGGTAAGTGGGGGCAAAGAGTGCCCAAGTTGTTGAGAAACAAGCAGCCAGAAGCAAGCCGCCGTGCTGGACAGCAAGGCTGTTAATGCTTAGTACTGCCACGGAAAGAAGGTAAGAACTCAGCTCTTGGACCTTAGAAATAATCACGGAGTTCAGCATCTTTCACAGGTCAGAAACTGCCGATGGCCAGTCACCAACAAACTTTGCCTAAGACATCTTTATTTCCTCTGGATGCAAAGGGATAGTTACAAAGACCTAAGAGTAAGACTCAAAACGTCCTGTATTCTAGCTGAAGAGCAGCTGTGAGACAAAGGCTAGGAAATGCTGAGTAGGAAAGTAGTTACAAACATCCAGCTCTCTCAAGATGCCCCTAAATCAGGGATTTATCAGCAGGAAAGCATAAATAGCAGTGCTCGTAGTGCAAACGTAGTACCACTTGCCGCAATGGGCAGTGTGTGGCTAAAAAATTCCAGCAGAGCAGCTCTGCAGCCAAGATAACCACCTCTGTTAGGTGCCACAAAGATGGTGGGGGGAGAATCCACACATGGGTTCTCCTTGCTCTGCACCTCCTCACTCGTCACCAGCTTGTCCTTTTCTCCCCCGCGCTGAGGCTCTGCAATTGATCCTTGTAAGCAGTGTGAGAATAACAGGATGATACTGAGGAAATTGTTCTTGAGCATGAGCTTTGACCCTTCTGGGCGGTGAATACGAGACACATGGTCTGGACAATCCCTGGCATATTAGCTGCCTTTGTGAAGTTATTTGCTGATTCAGAGGTGTGAAACTCTAAAAAACACCGTGGAAGCAATGGCACTGCTTGTGGTACTGAAACAGCATGGATTCCTCTTGGGCTGTTATGACTTCATAAATATTGACTTTGGATAAATCTTCTGACAAAATTCTGTTGGTTTTTTTTTTTTTTCCTTTTTCCTCCCAGGTGGGTTCCCAGAGCTAATTTGCTTAAGGCAACATACATGACACAAGAATAAGCCCTTTGAATAGTGATGCAATTGCTTGGTCATGAAATGAAAAAAGGCTGGATTTTGATTGATAGTTAGGTTCATGCTGCTTGTTTGATTTACTCTGTATTCTTTGTCACCTCAGTGCTATTCCTGCCAACACATGTCAGAGCACTATTGATTATGGCCTGAAATACTGTTTTAAAGTATTTTTTGAATTTTACACTTAAAAGTTCCCCCACCACCACCCCTTTATAAAAGCAATGCAATTTTACCCATGAATCTTTTTTCTTCAGGAAATCTGCTAAGCCACAACTAGCCACATGCTGGGCCTCATTCTTTTCTCATTTGCAGCAGTATGAAAATTAAAGCAACATAATTTACTTCAGTGAAATGATTCCTATGCAGTTCATTAGAGTTAGGTCCAATATACTTTAGAAAAGCGTTATTTTTCACTCTGTGACATAATTGCAATTGCCTTAGTGCACTAGTATTCTAGTTGGCAGCAACTGTCACAATAACTGTCACCCAGTGAACACCAGCACACCACTCTCCCAGCACTATGCACAGGAAAGCCCTGATCCAGCACTAAAGCGTCAGGAGGTTACAGTGAAGACACATACACTGAGGAACTGACTGTTTCCCTGCTTTGGAGGGAAAATCAGAGACTTCTTCCCCTAGAAAAGCACGTCAGTGTTAAACGGGCTTCTGTGTTTTGTTGACTTGGGCCCAAATTTCTAGTCTTTTATTCTCAACAGAACAGGTTAAGAAAAGAATGAGGGCAGATAATAACTACATCTGAAAACACAGGAGATCAAATATGACATAAGGCACTTAGCTATGCTCTCCCTTGGCAATGGCAAAGGCAGCTTGGTAGGTCTACTACAGCAATATTTCCAGGATTGCTAGAATGAATTATTAATATTTAATTTATACTCATTATTTCTTGCCCCCTACTTCACTATGTGTCACTGCCCTTATATCAGACAACANCATTACCCACTTTCCTGATTTACTGATTCTTGGCTGAATTTAAAATTATCTGAAAACCGTTGCCACTGAAAAAAATTTCATTACCCATACTCAAGCACACACTGAAATTCTAACCTGGAGAACAACATCCAGAGATTCAGCCTCTGTGATATGGCTCTGATCAGATACTTGAATACAAGTCATTGGCAGGAACACTCCTATCGTCATTTCTTGTCATGCTGTCTGCTGGCAACTTGATGCTAAATAGTTTAACATCTGTATCAGCAACTCAATCAGGATATTAATTGGAAGCAGAAGAGAGTTGTTTACCAAAAATAAATAAAAGGCTTATGGATGATGTAACTACTGAGCTATGGGGCTTGCCTCCCCATACAGTGGACATGCCTAGATGTTTTTCCCCTGATTCATGAAAACAGTTGGACCACAGGCAACCTGTGTACTGATCTGCAGGCAAATCTTATGTCAAAACATTGGTCTAGCCTCAAAACATTTCCAGTGCATGAGGAACAGCATGAAAGAAAATACTGTGGTTGCCCCCTCCCTTGTACCCCCTGAGCATTAATAGGTCTGCATCATTTTTCACTCTCACTGGAGGGTGTTAGCCCTCATACAGTCAAGCTTTCCATTCTACACTGAGAAGAATAAAAGTGCAATTGAACACTCTGCACTGACTCAATTATTAGGTTATTAAAGAGAGAAAAAGACAGGGCAGTGGAAAATGGACGTGTGCTCAATTTCCCTTTTCAAAAAGAAAGCTTTTTTAGGATGAGGCGTATGCATCCAGCATTTCAGGGAAGGTACATACGAGTTATCCTTTTACATAAATGGTCACAGCCAAGACTATCCAGCTGCTTTGTAACACACTTTCTACACCGTGAAAAGGCATCTTTACAGCCAAATTCCTATGAGCATAATGTGAACAAGATTTTATCCTGTCCTCTGTAGAAAGAGGGAGTCATTTTGGGGCAAGAAACCAAGACATGTTCCACATAACTCATGAACAATTCCCTCATCTAATAAGCCCACCCTAAGGTTTATTCTTGAAAAGTTTACCAGCAGAGTAACTAGAAGAAGTCCTAACACGCTTGAATGTATTTACTATGTTAGAGATTCAGACCATGAATTTAGCAACCTATAATCGAGCAACTACAGGATGCACAACTTTTAACTGCCTAATATTCAACAGTTTACTTGAGTCTGATTAACCACAAGTGCCTCACACTTGTACAAAACACAGACGCTTCCTTTTATTTCAGTTCGGGGTCTTAAGAAGCATCAGGCCACAGTGAATTGTTTAAATCCTGCCTTTTATTCCTCTTTATTTATCCCTACACAGAGGTGTAAAATAGGTTGTTGCTACAGTCATCTTCCCGCCTTCTTCCAAACACCTCACACAAATAACAGGTATTTTATAGCAGGAAGAATCTTTTCCCTGAGATGATATAGCATAGCTGAGCTACGTAAGAATGTCAGGTGGCACAGCCCATCCAGCCTGACTGTGTTTCTTTCATCCAGCTGTGCAGAGCCCCATCTCTCTCCAGCTTGCTCCCTGGCCAGGCATAGCACAAGGATGAGCTGTCAACATGAAGCTGGACTTCATACAGCCAAAGGCTGAGCCCCCACGATAATCCCTCCCAACAAGCGCTTGTGCAGCAGCTCGCTAGCTGCCTGCTCTCTGCCTGCCCTCTAAAGTAACACACAATCTGGCCTCTCAAAAAAAGCTGTTGCTTCTAAAACTTGAATCGAATTTATCTGCTACAGTGAAATAAAGGGAGAAACAAAGTGGGGGTGGGGGAGGAGACGCAAAATACTCTTTTTCATTTAAAGATTTAACATGAGGATAATTTTGTAAGCTGGGCTTCATATGTTGTCTTTCTTTGTGTGCAATGTAAACAGGATTCAGTTCACTTCAAGCAGATGGTCTATAGACTCCAAGCACTTGAAACAAGGGACAAGCAAAGGCAAGCACAAGTGGATGAGGAGGACCAGGGTTCTGGGAACATCTCACTGTAGGTGTATTCTTAGGGCTATGATGCATTACATACCCCATCACTAAACACCCAAACTCTGCTTCACTGATCTACCTTCCCGTAAAATCTAATCTACATATGAACATCTGTTCAGCAGGACAATTGCACATGTAAGTTTATTTTATATA
Source organism: Ibidorhyncha struthersii (assembly GCA_013398815.1). Lineage (NCBI taxonomy): Eukaryota > Metazoa > Chordata > Aves > Charadriiformes > Charadriidae > Ibidorhyncha > Ibidorhyncha struthersii. Next base: position 613,062 of record VZSZ01010165.1, read on the forward strand.
TACACACACAGCCTCAGAGTAGATAGTGTCTCACATTCTAGAAAGAAGTAAATAGAAGTAAGATTGTGGAAGGCACTTTTCTCATGCTGGAAGAACAACTTAGAGATGTTTAGAGAGTGAGTGCAATACTCCTCACTATCTAAATATCTCTAATTCCCAAATTTCTTAAAGTAGGCATTGATATTTTTTCTCCAAGAAAAATATTTCCTTATGCATTTCAACTGCACAGAGAAGAAAAGAAGTTTATGTGTAGCTTTGAACAGATGTGTTTACAGGCATAAAAGAAGAAAAACATAACCTTACAGCTACATAGTAATTTTTCTATTTGCAGTGTTTCTGGATGTTAACTTTACAGTTCCTGTAGCTTATTGCAGTTCTGTGGAGTTAACTAAAATCCTTCTACAAAATCAGATAAACAAGAGGAATGGGGGAGGGAAAGTGTGTATTTTATGTACTGTCTATTCATCTCGAATGAAGACTGCCCCATGTGTACAATCAAACATCTGTGGAAAGCCTGCACTTCAACCAGAGCAATCACTCTTTGCATTCCAGTTTCAGTAGCCGGTTCTTTTCTTGAATTTTGTGTGTATCTATGCATGCACACATATGTGGTTTGAGCATACTTTTCACAAATGAAAGAAAAAAGTAAGACAGTTTACATTACATTTTATTCATGTAAAAGCCAAAAGATCTTCAGTCCTTATTCAGACACCCTGGAGGGGAGGGATGCCATCCAGAGGGACCTGGACACCCTGGAGAGGTGGGCCCATGCCAACCTCATGAAGTTCAACAAGGCCAAGTGCACGGTCCTACATCTGGGTCGGGGCAATCCCAAGCACAAATACAGGCTCGGCAGAGAATGGATTGAGAGCAGCCCTGAGGAGAAGGACCTGGGGGTGCTGATAGACAAGAAGCTCAACATGAGCTGGCAATGCAGGACTGAAGCCCAGAAGGCCAACCGTATCCTGGGCTGCATCAGAAGTACAGCCAGCACATCAAGGGAAGTGATTCTACCTCTCTACTCCACTCTCGTGAGACCCCACCAGGAGTATTGTGTCCAGCTCTGGAGCCCCCAGCACAGGAAAGACATGGACCTGTTGGAGCGGGTCCAGAGGAGGGCCAAAAAGATGATCAGGGGGCTGGAGCAGCTCTCCTATGAGAACAGGCTGAGAGAGTTGGGGTTGTTCAGCCTGGAGAAGAGAAGGCTCCAGGGAGACCTTACTGCAGCCTTCCAATACCTAAAGGGTCTACAGGAGAGCTGGGAAAGGACTTTTTACAAGGGCATTTAGTGATAGGACAAGGGGGAATGGCTTCAAACTGGAAGAAGGTAGATTTAGATTAGATATTAGGAAGAAATTTTTCACTTTGAGGGTGGTAAGGCACTGGAACATGTTGCCCAGGGAAGCTGTGGAAGCTCCATCCCTGGAGGTGTTCAAGGCCAGGCTGGATGGGGCTTTGAGCAACTTGGTCTAGTGGGAGGTGTCCCTGCCCATGGCAGGGGGGTTGGAACTCGATCTTCAAGTCCTTTCCAACCTAAACCATTCTATGATTCTATATTGTAGGCAGTGGATGTTTTAGAAACTTCTACTCTGAGATTTTATAGAAATTAAGAAGAAGCCTTTGTAAGTCATACATAGCAGTCACATACTGATGTGAGAACAATCAATACAATCAAATAAATCAATCTAGATTATATTTACCCTCTATATATGTATAGGATTTTCCAATACATGAGCTGATCCAAAATGGAAATAAATCAATGAAGAAATACCACGTGGAGTTCAGCCAGCTGGGTCAGACCCTTACACCCCAAGCAAGAAACAGCTTACGTTCGACACTGAAGTAATTTTATACAGAAAGATGGACTCATGATTGCTTAAAAGCTCATTTTGCTCAGGGCTCTAAAGAGCACAGTTTATTCCCTAGTTGTGGTATCTCCACCTGTCATAAAGTCATTCATTTTGGTAACTCAGTGTTACTCCTTCTGATGGAACCTGGCATTTTACTCTTCTCAGGTACAACTTGCAACATACAGAATACAGAATGGCACTGGTAAGCTCTGAATTAGATTTCTTTAGTCACACCAACATCCTTGCCTCAGGACTTTGAGAGCTGTGAGATGAACGGAATGTTTTAGGCCAACTTCACCACCAAGTTAAGAGAATCATACCAATAGGGAAGGCACATCTACTTCTGGCTGCAAAAGAAGAATCTGCCTAGTTTTCCATACATAAACCTTCAACAGAGGGATGCAAAGAGCTACAATGAATTCTGCCTGTTCTGGTCTCAGTTGTCAAGTTTGAGCTGCATCCATGGGTGACAAGAGTTCCACATCTACATTTGTGGCACATCACTGTGCCGTGGTAAACACAGAGCAGAGCAAAACATCTTTGCTGCAATAGCATTGGCGCGCAAGTCAGCTGTGCAGTTTAAAAGGCAGGCAGTATGTAAAAGATCAGAAAAAATGATGGTAACATAAAAGCAGCTCTTTGCAGAACAGATTTTTAGATACTTTTACCTGAGGACAAACCAGATTTTTCATGTCATCAAGAAGGCAGAGATTTTATTTAAATTTTGAAGATTATTTTTGATAAATCATTCTGTGATAAGATGATGCAATTCCCTTGATCCAGTAGGACACTACCATATTCTAAAACGACACAACAACCAGTAAGAGAATCTGCCTCTGACAACAGTCTGTTTCTACAGCAAGAGAAGTAACAGTTCTCTTGTCTAGTATCTCAGACAATACACAGTATTTTTGGTATTTACATAACTACCAAGTAGGTTAGAGCAAAACAGACTTTTTTATGGGCTATGAAAATTCCTCCAAGTCACTTGGTTATTGCTTTCCATATTATTATGCAATTTACTTCCACTATTTCTTTAGCAATCACTGCATCTTTTGGAACATTTTGCAGCTCAGAACCAGAGACAACTGGACCAACTCCCTAAATTCCATACCGCACCACTGAAACATCTGTACATCTTGCCTACCTTGTGTCATTTTTTTCCATGGTTGAATGTTCATCTATAAAAAAACACAGTATAGTTCCATTTATTTTTCCTTCTACAGCCTTCCTTTTGAAAGTTTAGCATTCTTCTGCTAAAACTATGGATGTAATTTCAACTTTGAGAAAGCTGGAGATAAACCTACATCTCTCTATACATTATACACACTGCACAGTGAGTCAGAGCCTAAGCACAACTTGTCAACACAAGTACCTAGAGCCAAATCATAACCTCCACTTTAAGGTGTGGACTAGATGAAAGGAAGAGAAAATGCATTACAATGTCCAGAAATCTGTCAGAGGTTGAGAGAGATCCTCAATCTTAACTAGCACTGTGCTCTGCTTCCCGTGTTCCCAGGGTACTGTGCAGGTGGGGATTCCAGGTTACGGCGGGGTGTAGCTGGCTGGAGGGGAAGTGTAGCTGGAGAACCCTGGCTCCGCACAGCTGAGACCTTTGACACATCCATTGAAATGCTCTGCAGAAGTAACTCTGAGTCAACTACAATATTTGTTTTCCTACCTGCACAAACTCACAGCCCCCTGCTATGTGCAATGAAGAATATGAAGCTGTTCAGCTAGGGCATTCGGTTTTGGATAGGACAACCCTCTGCATACTTTGAGATCTAGAGAACTTCCTGACAGATTATGAAATAATTACTTGGCCAGAGATCCAGCCCTGGGCCCATTCAGTAGGAAGGCAAAATTTATTCCTTTACAATCTCTGACTGGAGCTGGATAGAAGAGCTGGGTTTTTTTTAATCCCTAGGGGAAAGCTGATAGTTTTGAGCTGATGGGTTTTCCAAAGAAGTTTAAGTTACAGTGAAAAATTAGAAGTTTCCTATTTGGTTTTTTCTATACTTTTCTGGTTTTCTCACTTTTGTCCTACAATTTCCTCTAGAAGAAGAAGAGCTGGGGGGCAAGGAGGTTGGGGAAGGAAAAAGAATGAAAGTGATCTTACCCCCACCCCCACCCCCCGTTTTCATGTATTTAATAAAAACTGTTTCTTAATAGGAGAAAAGATGGAGATTAGTAAGAGAATGTGTAAGTGCAAAAACAGCCGCCTTCTAATTGCTAAGATAGCCCAAATGTAACCCAGAAGAGCGTCAAGATTCAAACTGTAAAGTACAATCCATCAAAGTCATGAGATGCAAATAATTACAGAGTTTTTGGAATTCCAAGATTACTGTTAGTACAAGGTAAAACCAAGCTCCAAAAGAACTTCTTTAGCAGATGGCAGAAGAAAACTTATTATAAACTTTTGATAAGCCAAAACATAATGAGGACTTTTGAACTTTGCTGACACCAGATGGAAATATTTGGGGAAAAAGAAAACCAAAACCAAACAAAACCTAAATACACATGATTTAGAAACACTCCTGCTTCATAATCACAGTGGACTGATGCAGAAAACATTATAATGTCATAAGGGATTAGAATTTCAAGCAATGAAAAAAGCAATGGGAGTACAATGTTCGGGAATTAAAAAACTTGAAATAAAAGAATTAAGCAGAATTAGTGACAAAATTATTTTTAAAGATATCGGGGTGGGGGTGGGGGTGTCCCAGAACGCACTACACAGTCTTTTAGACCTATACCAAAGACACTAACAACATTTACTGCCTAAAAGGTCTGCAGTCACGTGTGTAAAAAAACAAGTGGGAAATAAAAAGAAATAAATTAAGTCAGATGCAGGATGTTTCATAGTAGGCACAACTACTTTTAGGTTCTTTTAATCAGATTAATTCTGATTCATATTACTTTGGGTTTAGACAGCAACATTAAAAGTTACCCTACAAAGCTCAATTGTAAGAAGTTCTAGAATCACTACAGGTGAAAAATGAGAATATTGAACTTCAACTGCTAAAAAGGTTCATTATCTTCCAACTGAAAATTTCCCGATGTCTTGCAGAATTAGGTATTTCAGCAGATAGATACAATTTTTCCAAATATGCTAAGATGAGGTCTTTTTTACCTGGTGGTAAATGAAGTTCTATATAACTTCTTCTACTGTTGAAAGATCAAGACATAAAATGTAAGTAATAAAAGGTGTGTTAGGTTGCAAACATGTTAGTGTCCTTTGCATTGTTCAAAATTGGTTCAAATTAAATTAAATCCTTTATCTCATCCATGGTTGTTCTGTTGAGAGCATCTTTTTAGCCAGGAAGTACAACAGCCTAGTATTTCAAAGGCATTTATCTGGAGTGTGTTCTGTATACGCACTGTTCAGAAGTGGATAGTACCTAAATAGTCAGAAAGCTGTACAAGCAAACTCAGTTGTTCTTCATCAAGTTCCACAGGACATCCAGCCTGCCTGTGGAGTGCACTTTCTCAGAGGCCCTGCTTGCTCTCCTCCCGCACCAAGGTCCTGTCTAGAAAGATAGCTCTTTGAATTACACAGCTATGGGTAACCAAAAATGAAGAAAATAAATCAGGGCAACACCTCTGTGATTTTGTACCTCGCTAGTTGCAACTGTAACAACATCACCTGGGAGAAAGGTCATTGCTCAAGCAGGGCAATAAATCAGAAGGCCACCTACTACAAGTAATAGTGCACGTATGATGTAGAAGCCAGCTGTGCAGATCCTAAAGCACACCTTATGAGGAGTTCAGCGCTCTTCATTTACCAAGAAAGCTACTGCCTCCTCACTTGCTTCACCATAAAGTTACAGGATAACACAGCAAAGACCATCTGCCCATCCTTGCACAGGGCACAGTAAGATTATGGTCATGTGCAGACATCTTCCCGAGATATTGCTTAGTTGACTAGATAAGAAATACAACATGGAATTCATCCTGCTATAACAGACCCTTCAAGAGCATACACCTTCTCTATGTAACCTAAACTAGTTTACAAAATACCAGACCTTGACGTATTTACTGACCCATGTTTTATCAGACAAGATTTGGAATATGCATTACTTAGAAGCAAACACCTTTATAATAGAAAGAGGAAAATATATGTGTCTCTTTTTACAAAGAGAATGGCTATTGTTTCAAGACGGTCATAAACTTCAAAAGCTAATAATAATCTTTGATGAGAAGAACTGATAGGAAGAAACTGTAAAAAAGAATCAAGCCTTAGGACTAACTGTTAAGTATGTTTCAGAAAATAACACCATTTCACTGCAGGAGACAGGGGAACATAAAACAAACACTAAAATCTCTAATGCATCTATGAACACCTTTGTAACCACCACAGAAATCAAAGGATCTCACACATCAGTGGATTTTTTGACAAGGTGGAAGAACTGTCTCTTCCTAGAGCCCTATCTTAAAGTGATCCCAAACCCTGCTCAGCCTGGCTCTCCAAGGTTGGCTCAGTTATGAATGAACTCTAAGAAATGAGATACACATCATCCAAGGCCATCATAATTCTGCGCTTTCAAGATTGCTGTGAGACTGGAGGACCTCATGGCCCACGACATAACATCAACACAAAATAGAGACTCAGCATATCACTTAATTAGATTTACTTCTTTAGATTTTCATTTATTTATTTATTTTTACTCTCCCTTGGAAACATTTCCCTCCAGGGAATCCAAAAGCATTCTACATCTTTCTTCTGTTTTGCTTTTCCCATGGGCCTGACCTGAAGAGCCATCAGAACAGTTACAAAAGGCCTCTTAGCTCAAAGGAAAGCATGCAAACTTTTCTGTGGACTTCTGAAAAGTAGCACTTAGACCTGTTACATTCAAGACACAACCAGTAATATTTATAAACACGCAACATCCAACTTTTTAAATCCTTCTGGCAATGCACAGGGTTGTGAGAATCACATGTTGACACAGCATTCTCACGTTTCTTTTGATGACAGGATACCAAGGCTAGGAATAACAGACCACTTTTTTTCCTGTTGAGGAAGAAAGAAGGGCTGAAAGTGACAGGAGATGGAATGAGAGGGAAAAAGTCTTCCCTGGACTAAATAACATAGAAAAGATTCTTCTATTCCCTTTTAAAACACAGGTCACTTCAAAAAGGAGTCCATTCTATGACAGACATTCACACCTGCCTACACCATTTTGCTTGGCTCGTAGCATATAGCAGTGTGTCATGGGAAAGAGGAGCGCTTACAAAGCCCAGCTGTAACATGACAAGGTGAGTAGTGATCCAGATACGTATCACTGATAATCACACATCACGAGAGAGAAGCCAGAGCACCAAGAAGCAGATGAAAACCGCAGTACCCTAGATGCTGAAGGATGAATTAAACCACAAGTCAATCAAAAGTAAGTGACAGAAGAAATTTATATCTGCTTGCTCCCCTACTTCATTTCCCACGGACAGATTTTCACCCAAGGTCTGATGCTGTCAAGAAAGCTTCTGCCAGCTCATCTTGAACAACCACCACTCTGCTTGAAATAGAAATGAAAAAAAAAAAAAAGTTCCTAGTTATTGAAAGCTTTCCAGGGTGCCAGCATTAACTGCCAACTCTTGTTGAAGTAGTCCCCATTTCTAACTCTTGTGCTTCCTTTATCCTTTTTCTTACCCTCTAGCTCTCTCATAAGGGCAAATGCTTAAAGAAAAATAAAATAGATACAAACATACATATATATACACACAGACACAGAGTCTATTCCTAATCTTGCCATTGCTGCAACCCTTTTAGTTCTGGAAAAAGGAGCCTGGATATATGTTAATCACAAAAAGCTGATTAATGTGTCCTGATTTGTTGTTTATACGATAAACTTCTGCGACAGTTTCACCTACTATGGCCCATACTGGCCCACAAAGCGGCTACGAGTACCAGCTCTAGCTCGCTCACGCTCCCTCCTCAGTATTTACTCCAATACTCATTCCTTTATCCTCCCTGATCTTCCATGACTGTGGGCACTCACTGTCATAGGACCATGAACATGGAAACTCTTGAGGCTATAATTCTTGTTCTTTTACAGCGCTGTTGGTCTTTTTGTTTGTTTTGTTTTCAAACAAACAAAGAAACCCACTGCTGTTGTCAGTACACACATTTCAACAGGTTTGTTTCTAACTCCTGCACATTGGTTTTGATGCCAGTGCACTGCTTTACCAGTCAATAATGTGCTCATTCACCCCTAATCAAGGGTCACAGAAAAGTTCAGCAATCAAGGGAGAAATACCATCACTTATCCCCTCCCCACAACTGCCAGGCAAAAGGAGATGTGGAGCTCGTTGTCAAGTCACCCAGTTCTAATAAGGCTTTCAAAAGCAAACCCCTGCTCAGCACTGGCCAAGTATGCATCTTACCCATTTCTCCTGTACTCTGACTTGTTATCAAAAGTTATGATGTGCGAAGATAAAGCTGATCAAAAATAGCATGGACTTTATGTTCAACCCAGGAGTTATTTCTCAAGCCCTGTAGCACAAAAGTAATCTTAAGTATCAGCTGAAAATTATGATATAATAAACTACACGCTGAAACGTGGCTTGAGAAATTTGATATATGTTTTGCGATATCCCTGAAGAACAATATGCTACAGGAGCGTAAGTCATCAAGTCAGCCTCTCAGTGCCATCGTAAATTGTGCAGCATTATGCCCTACTCAGGCACATACAGAAAACACTGATAGAGACAGGCCATTCCTCTGGCCACCCAAATTGTTCCTATATTACATATTGTTAGCCCATTTTAGCTTTTAAGTCTCAAGGAACAGGAGCAGTATTGTAATTTTGCCTGTAAAACTACCCTATGTTTTAGGCTGACTCTTTTCCTTGTCTTCAACAGATACTAAATTCACATCCAAATTCACCTCCTTCTTGGAATTTGTCTAGATGTCATTAATCTAAGGAGAGAATTTTGTCACAGCTGGAGTTAGTACGCATCAGCTATAGACAGCAGAAAGAAATAACTCCCCAAAGCTCATGTGCAGACATTCTGGCACCTAAATGCAGACTAAACTATTTCTATACTGTCCTTGCAATCTAACTGTAATTCTTAATCAAAATAGCTATAATTTTCTTAATCTCTTTAAATTTATGACTCCTTGTCTCTCTAGTGTCTTCCTTTGTGTCTATGTTATTAAATTGCCCAAAAATTCTACTTCAAAGATAGGTTGAATAACCGAACCCACAGAGGCCATGCATCTTGTCATCACAGAATCATAGAAAATGCTAATGGCAGGGACTCTAGAGACTTCTCTTCTGCCCCACAGCAGGATCAGATCTGCCTGACAGTTGCCTGTTAGACCTGTTCTTAAAAGCCCAAATTATATTTTACAATCTCCCAAGGAAAGAGTAGTACATTATCCCTAACTAAGCATTAGCCAAAACTAAGCAGAATTTATCTTATTGCAATTCAAGCCCTTTGTTCCTTTTCCTATCAAAACTTGAAAACACATTACTCTTTCTACTTTACAGTAGTTTTCTAGGTATCTGAAGGCATTATATAAGGAGGGAACTTTTGTTCTCTCGGTCAGAGAATTTAGCTTTTTGAGAAACCACCGTCACTATTGGAAGATGAAAGAAACATATTTAGACCTCTGTGAGCTCCAAGATGTTGGTTTATTTCCTAGCATATTTGATATAGCTGTTTCTACACTAAGTATTGAGTAGTGACCAAGTACAAACAACATAACCCGTCTTGACCACACCAGAATTTCAGAAGTGACTCACTGACCCTTTTCCTTCTATGCACCTGAGAAATTAATCACTTCTAGTAGGTTCTTATTTCGGGTTACTCGTGTACTGGTCCTTTGGCACAAGTCAGAAAAGCATATTGTATGATGGCACTGCAGGGTCACTGAAGAGCTGCAACTATGTCTTCTTTCATTTACCTCCTTATCCTTTTTTATTCTGGCCAGTTTAAGGAGCAGGACAGAGCAATCATGGATATCAGAGAACTTTGTACCAGCCATTGGAGCACAAAAACCAACTGTTTGAGGCCAATACAGGTATATCATTATATTTGCACACTTTGCAATTGAAACTTAACATACATAAGTGAATGATGACAAATACCTACCCTTATCTTTTTCCCCTCTAATCTTCCTGTGCTATGGTTTACAATACATGCGATTCTAGGAATGTTAACGATGGTAAGCCTTTCAAGAATCTAAACAGCAAAGAATCATTACCCTGATTGTTTGTAATTCAACCCATCAGATGACAGCTTTCTGACAATAACATGCCATCACTCTAGCTGTGAATATGTACACCAAGCAGGGAGAAAAACTGTTCTCAACTCTGTCCAGTGGTGAAACAAGCCAAAGTCAGATACCATATTCTGTAGGTCTCAATAAACACAGTCATTGGCTCCCATTTCACTCTAGCAATAATGAGCACATATCGTTCTCACAGAACCTTTACAAGAATTAAAAAGCAATTGCATCTTGATAAATTGCTACAAAACACCCATATTGATCAGTATCAATAGCACCAGTGAATCAAATCCCAGCACCCTGAAATTAGTAAGATGTTTCTAAACAGCAGAACCAGGTTGCGATCCTTATTTATAAGCTTTTAAAAACCGAGCATCTATAACTTGCTGCCCTAATATACTGTGACGCTTTAGTCTATGTTAATAAGATGAATACTGACTGGGAATTTGGAATAATAATTGCTTTGTAGAGTTTAAAGGAATACTGTTTAAAGGAAGGTGTCCCTGCCCATGGCAGTGGGGTTGGAACTAGATGATCTTTAAGGTCCCTTCCAACCTAATCCACGCTATGATTCTATGAAAATACCTGCTTCTTAAAGAAAAACATTTTGATATTAAGGTTTTTGAGTAAGAACTGGTAGGATATTGAGTGGGCTAGTAAATACCCCTAAATAAATGTTTGATATGTGCACCAAATTTAGGGGAGTTTGACTAGGAATTAAGATTTGTCTATAACACTAATAGAAATAACATCACCTTGAACTTCAAATGGGATTTCAAAATAGTAGGAACTGCAATTGTAAATCAGGCTAGTAGTCCAGTCCAATCTGCTACTGGTTTTCCTCCTACTGTGACTAATGACAGCGCTTCAGAGAAAAGCACAAGAATTCAGCAGTTCTTTTGGCCTCGCTCACATCTGATGGTGACAAGTTTTACTGTTCATTGTTTTATTGTCTGTACACAAAAAAGAAGAAAAAGCAACCGTAAAAACACTGCTTTCCAATCTGTTTCAATGTTTTTGTCGACGTGTTAGGGAGAAGGTAAGAAGAAACACAGGTGGGCTTATTCAGAGCATACATCATTACAAACACACCAGCCAGGACTTCTCTCATCTCAGTCCTACTTTCCTCTCACATAGGTCTTTCTGGGACTTGAGGTCACTTTGTTCCCCTTCCATTTCCTAGTAATATGGGGGGGCAGCCACAGTACACTTCACTCCTAAAGCATTGTAAGAAACTCAGCATTACTTTCTGTCCCTTTCTTAAAACATCTGCACAGCTTGTTTGCTTCTCCGATTGCTGCTTCATATTGAGCAGATAATTTCACTGAGTCATATACATCAATATTTCATCTTTTTCCTGAGCTTTGTGGCCAATTTATGTGTGACTGGCTAAAATGATTCCTTCCACTGCATGTTACTGAGCATTTGACAATTGTTCCACCCACCATCACGGTGCCTGAGCCTGTGACGTCACTTTGTACATGGAAGTCTTTCGCAGTTTTCTCTATTGCTATGTATTTCACAAAGCATTTTTAAAGCTTCTATTCCAAATGTCGGCCCTCTGCCTAATCACTTTTCCTCCATCAATTTCTTCAAAACATCAAGTTCACAATAGCCATCAACACTAATGCTGAGATACTCCTTTAAACACCAGCTATTCAATTCACTGACAGCTGTCTGTATCCTGTACCCAAGAAAGTCTTCACTTTATTTCTCACACTACACAGCATTTATGTAAAACATAATATGTTGTGCTGAGGTTTGCATTCAAATTGTCAAAAAATATCACTATTTCTCACAACTTCAAAATTTAAAGGAAGTCCAAATATGACTATTTTAAGATCTTAGGAAAATACATTTAGTAATCTTCTATTCACTGAGCTTCTTCAGAACGTGTAATGGCATCTGCAGACTTTCAGAAAGCTGCTGTGAGAGCAATCTCTCTCTCAGCAGCTGCTTCACTGGTTTCCTGGGAGGCAACTGGACTATGAAATTGTTCTGCATCAACAGTTGCCCTGCTTTAGTCCTTTGACTCCAGATTCTTTTCTTCATCATGGCATTTTTTGATCGGTCTCTTTATCCTTGTTTACACTAGAGAAATTACTCATTGCTAGTTCGGAGTGCAGAAGAGGATGCAACCGCAAGCTAAGTGCAGAATGTGCCAGATTAATGCCAGTTCCCCAAATGGTTCTGAGCTGACTTGGTCCTTGTCTATGCTGGCAGCAAACCCACATTCATCTGTGATTCTGTTGCAATACTGCTGACATTTAATATCAGCACGGGATAATTTTCCTAATATAGACATATATTTTTTCTTGCCAGATATTAAACTTGTGTCATTCATAAATACTAGGCAAAGTCATGTTGCCATAGAACCCTTGGGAATAATTTCTACTTGAACTCATTTTGCCTCTCACTGTTGGAAGGTCTGAAAAGAAGTTAATGCAACAGAAGGTCAGATTTCTGAATGGTCTAAATCTATGCATTTCTGTTGATGGTGCCAATAAGGCTCATACAAGAGTATGGAGCGTATTTTAAATTCAAATTTTTCCTTTCCTTCCATTAATGTAATAAGCTCTGGTCATCTTCATGCTAACATCATATGAAAACCCCTTTGGATTAGAAGTTAAAGCCCCATGAGCATGCTAAACTTCTGAAAACGTGTACTTGGGCACAAGAGCCAATCCATGTTCACAATCAAAGGCTGCTGTAAATTGCTTACTAACTTTCAAAACCCAGCTTGGTGGAGGTTTCTACGTGCTCTCATTTAGAGGGCATGAATTGTAGACTAGAAACAATGCAAGGCAAAGATTGTTTTTACAATGAACACTGTTTGGCTTGAGTTCTGACTATTGCTCTGGGTGTGATCACAACAAATATTGAACAACAACAAATATTGAACAACAACAAATATTGAACAACAACAAATATTGAACAACAACAATGAATTAACCAGACTCTCCTAAATTAAATTCAGCTAGTTATTATGTGCACTCCACATATTACATATCAGCAAGCCAGGACTCAGTAGTTGGCAGTCATCTGGCAGAAGCGGCAGCCAAAAATCACTCCAAATGCTAGTTACACTCATTCTCATTCAAATGCATCTTTCTGGTTTCAGGGAGCTAAATCTTAAGGCTAAAATCAGTATATGCCTTTCAGTATTTTTTCCATGCCTCGTTTATTTACAGTTATTTTTCAGCCATACTGAGTACCAGTCAGAGATACAGGAAAGCCCTACAATTCCAATCCTGTTTTCTTTCCTCTCTACAATAGTGATACATTTGGCTTGTCTTCCAACTCATCATTCACCTGTGCAGCTGTGACTGAGCAGAGATCTGCATAGAGATCCTTTGAAAATTTTCCAAGACCAGCATATGCATAAGGACTCTCTCCCCAAGCAATACAGTAAATATTTTAGGAAGACCTTTTTTGGCTACCTGGAGAAATTAGCAAAAACCCTGGGAAAGCTGCTTACAAACAACAGGAATATCTGCATAAAAAGCCCTGCTTAAGAATAGTTTTGTGGTAAGAGGGACATAAAAGAAATAAATCACACCTAAAAGGCCCTACAGCATCTTCAGCAAAAATCCAAAGGAAAGTCTGAGGATCTTCACATAAAGGCTTACACTGTAATTGCAATGTGCTATATTGCAAAAGATCTCTTCTCCACAGTTTGAAGAAAACACGTCTAACAAACAAGTAGCTGACTAAGCAAAGATAAGCATTCAGTATCAAGTATTGAAACCCTCAAGGTTTTTAATCCATCCTTAAACAGTTTTGATTCCAGCTGTTTCAGGAGTTGTCCATGGGCATCCACAAATTTATCTGTTGAGGACAGAGTATCCAAACTGTTGAGTCTGAGTACCCAAAAGGTGTAACAGCACACTACAGGGTCATTATCTTTAGTACACCAATTCACAGCACACTCACAAAGTTCTCCACATCCCAAAGAACTGCAGGTGTCTAGTACTAGAGTCCTTTTTTGTTGTTGTTGTTCTGTCAGCTGCTGGATGAAGGACACATAATATTTTATGGATGTTTAATATCCTGCAGGAGTAGACATCCAGAATGCACAACTACATTCCTCAGAATAGAGGACAACTCTGTTGTGTTCATCTTTAGAAGGTATACCAATTTCTGTCCTTTCCCAAAGTTTCACTCTGCTAGTAAGAGATCAAGCGCAATTTTTCCTCAAGTATGTAACTAGGAAGAGGACGCTTATATCTCACTTAGCTGATGAAACTGCCAGGGAAAGAGTCCAGTTGCAGAGACAGACTTTCCAAGAGAGAGACATCTGTTCACTAACAACTGGACTGCAATTACCAAACATTTTCTTCAGATGTTACTGACCAGTAAGGAATCAGAAAAGAGCTACACATCTCTGTTTTCTACATTAGTTTAAGTTTTTGGAGGCTTTCTGAAAATTAGAAGTAGCAGTAGCGTAACAGTAGCTTTTAAGAGCCCTGAGAAAGAACACCAAGATCCATAATGCCAGACCAGTACAAATGACAAGTGAAAACCACTACCCCTAAATACTGATAGCCTAGCTAAGCAAAAGTAAGACAAACTTACTTTTGATAGTTTGATAGTAAGATAGTAAGAGAGGATATTCTTACTCACTTTAAGGTGAGGGAAACATGGCACAGAGAGACGGAACAGCCTGCCTAGCTCTCTGGGAAGTGAACTCAGCTGCTCTAAATTAGCACCATAACTAAACACCATCCTTCTTGCATCATTTTCACTGAAATAAACAGCTGAAAGCATTCTGTGATTTCCTTTGTTCCAGGACAACCAACTGCAGCCCAGGGCACATTAAAGTAGTACCGCAAAGCCCTTCCACTTCCCTGCTGCAGTCCAGCCTAACCAGCATTGAAAGCGCAGCCCAAACACTGCAGCATTTAGGTAGCGTTTCACATAGACTACTCTGCATAATAACCTGAGAAAACAATAATCTTACTAACTGGTTCCAAGTCCATTGTAGCATGTGCTTTCCAGGTCCTTCTCTGGACACACATACATGAATGGGACTAGATTTAGCTGTGCTGGAAAGAGAAAAACATACTTGCAGTGCAAGATGCTGCACTCACCTTTATCCTACCAGAAGAAAAATCACTTTCAAGGAGGGCAGCTGCTGGATGCTACCTTTGTATCTTCTTCCCAAAAAGAATAGATGTAGGGATTGTGAGGTCAAAGCTGCTAACAAGATACGCTGAAAGGAAGTCAGCTGGCCCAGCAGCTGCATGACCCTGGTAAAAGGGGCCAAGGGAAGGCAGAAAGGGCATAGTTGTCTTAGTCAAGAAAGGTACTGCTTCAGAGTATGTTGGTTAGAGCATCCATTGTCTGGACTAAGCAACCATCCTGTTGTGAATGAACATTTGCAGCTGTCTTCTCTTTTATTCCTCTCTGAATTTCATCAAAACTCACATGATCTCCTTGCTGAGGTCTAGGTATTAAGAAGCTGATTTCAAATTACTAGCCTGACAAAAAAAAAAAAACCTTTTAAAAAATTATTCTGGAGGTAGAAACCAAACCTATCCTTAAGTCACAATTTTCAACTTTTACGACTTGGAAAAGGTGGTTTTCCCCCCTTGTAGTTTTATAGTGGAGGATTTGTAGGAGTGTTCACACCACAGTTCCTCAGAGCCTTAGATTTCCTGTTAATGCACTCTGAGTTTCTGCCCTGTGACTAGACATTCTCCACTACAGAAACTTTCTAAGAAAACCCATACATTTCTAAGACTGGTGCTGTGAGTCTATAAGCAAAACTGAAATCACCACTGGAGATAAGAATCCTATGACTAGATTAATTATTAATTCCTTATCTCTTCTCCTAATAGATTCTAAACAGGTTTAAATGGCACTTTGAAAACAGCTACTGAACTAAGAGCCTTGCTTCTTAGGTTGACAGTACTGCAGCGGTGATAGTTTTAGGAGGATCAGGCAATCTCATGTGAAGATAAGGTTGTAATTTGCACCCGAAATGAATGCGTTGCTGTGTCCCAAAACTTCCATAAAGTGCTTTTATTAGACACAAAGTTAGACTTGTCCTCCTCTGATATTTTAGCTCAGTGAAAACACTGACTGGCAGTTTTCAAGAAATCGCTTCTTTGCACTAGCCTGAAAGTTATGAACGATTCTAAGTTATCAGTGGAAGGCTTGTATGTAATACCCAGAAAACCTGAAGCTTGTCAAGCTTTGAGCTTGCTGGATGTTCTTTTCTTATAAAGAACAGGATGTTCTGATCTGGATGTTCTCTTCTTATAAAGCTTGCTTTCTTCAGTACACAGCATTGTATGATGCAAGCCTCCCATGATAGACAAAGATTTTTAAATAAATAAATAAATAAGTCCACACACACTACAACATACACTTAGAACACACATGGAGAACGAAGTAAAGTCAAGTTAATTTCCTTACTCAAATTTGTCACAGCTCTTTGGCCATTTCCAACTACAACAATAACAATAATTTAAAAAATCATGGTGAAATTAATGAAATTGAGTTAATGATTACACAAAAGTTTTAAAAATCCATTAGTAGTAGGTAAGTAAACGCTATTTCAGAAGAACGCACACAAAAATAATGTTTGTTGCAAGTTAAAAAATTTAGCTTAGAAGTGCTTAACTACTTTTTTAGCATCAGTTTAAATCTTGAAAGTAATTGTTTAAGAGGACTAGTAAAAGCAACTGTAAGAACAACTGAGAATCTAATTCCGCTCCTATTGACCAGAGTAACAGACATCTCAGGAGTTCATCTGGTTCAACGCGTGTTCAAAGTACGGCTGACTTTGACACTGGATCAGCTTGCTCAGGGACCTGTTCCCAAGTCAACAGAAAAAAACCTCACAGTATTTATCAGTAAAACTACATTAATTCAAGTAAATCCTGGGAAAGAGCCTAGTTCAAGGAAGTTCTTTCCAGTTCTGCTATCACACTTGAACTACTGCTTCCCCAGAATGGGAAAAGTATCATTATCTCGCTGTTCCAGATTAAAAGTATGAGGAAATCTTTTTTTTTCAGATATTAATCTAAAATTATTATTTTATTTCAAGTAAGTATTATCATATCCTTGGGAATTGTACCAAATATTGGTATCTCTATAAAAGATCACCAAGTATAATTCTATTTGAGGAACTGCCTGCTCAGATGATGATGATGATTTGGTAATTATTAATAAGTGACAAGTGCAGTGTAGAGGTTAGAGTGTGGGATAATGAGACAAAATACTTGGCTCTCCTGCCATCTTGGCCATGTAATTAGTGTGTGATCTTCAACAAGCATTCAAGTACTTTAGAGTAATTCACTGATTTTGGAAATGAAAGTCTAAATGCTATGAAACTTCACGTATGGGACAACTGGCATTGTAGGAGAAGAAATGATAGTTGATGTTGCCTCGCAGTCAAGCCACAAATACTCCACGAATATAGGTTCTGAAATGCCTCATATCAATACATGCAATGTTCAAGAATGTTGGTATGTTCATAGCAATTTACTCTTGACTTACAGTCTCCACATGTTCGCTTCACAAGTATTCCCTTAAAACTACTAGGAGATTATCCAGAATATTACAGATATTTAAAGTACAAATTCCACCATTATGCATACTGGATCGACCTCAATCTCTAAGATACTCGAAATACGAGAAAATAATTCTTTACCTTCTTGTGTATCTCTTTCAGGGGAATGCCAGAATTAAACAATTCTTTTTGTCTCTCTCCATTTCTTCTCTAATGCTTGTCCAATCTTTGTCCTGTCTCAAGCAACAAGAGTAGTAGATGTAAAAGGACTCGTGCTGTTATGAACAACTATCACTACACTTGAGAACAATAATAATATACTACCCAGTGCCAAGAAAAATGCTCTGTAAATCTTTAGTAGCTACCTGAACTATCGCTTGGCTCTGAGCAGAACAACGTTCTGTTTAAAAAAGAAAAGTTACCACTAAATTTTTAATTACACATTAGTCTCCCACATAATTTATTTGCCATTTCCTTGGTTCTTACTGAGATCAGTTCTCTGAGTCATATTTCATCCCCAGGTCTAGCATTTGCAGCATGCAAGCCCTTTCAAGGAAGAGTTCCAAAAGCTTTCTGATGTTTCGGTCCTACGTGCTCATAGGCTGCCTTTAGCCCTGCTCTCAGTGCTCTTGGACAGCTTCCTCCTGAACAGAATCAAGATTTTTGAACAACCTGCCACTGCATAGGCAGCAGTCAGTGAAATCACACAGACGTGCATGCTGTTGAACAAAACGTTCCGAGCGTGGAGGGAAAAAAAAAAAAAAAGAAGGCACTAGCATCTATCATGCTTTTTACTCAGTTTCTTACTGCCGTACACCCTGTAAAAAATCTCAAGTTTTATAAAATAGCAGAACTTATGGAGAGAGATGGAAAAGTCATTACTATTACAGTATTAAACACACCACAGTGTCTATGCACATGTATTTATGCTATTAAAGAGAAAAGCTAAAAGAATATTTTAAGAGTTAAGGGGAAAACATTTATAACTTTTTAGAATCAATCAAATTCCATTTTTTTACAAGATTCCTCTACACTCCACTTTTCTTCTTTCGGCCCTTTTCTTCCTTTTTCACTTCATTAAAAAAAAAAACAGAAACCAAACAAACACAAAGAATCTTCTGAAGGCTCCCTGAGGCACAAAGTAAGCAAATAGAACATACTTTTTCTCCAAACCCTGCAAGGTATGTATTTGGATTAGGAAGTGAATCTTTGTAAGTGACAGCAAACAGATAAGTAATTTTTCAAGGGGGGGAGGGAATAATCAAATAAATACATTTATCTAGTATAGTGAATTTCAAGTCCTGCTAAGGGGGAAAAAATGCAACAGGGCTTAACTGAAACTTTCTATTGCAGAAAAAAGAAAACTTGAACGAAAATGACTTATTTTAAGATCTACGGAACTGACCTCAGAATTTCAGGACTGGCTTTGTCTTTTTTTTTTTTTTCTTTTCACTTCTAATATCCAGTCTTACAGTCTTTGTAAAGACAAACTTTGTCTTTTACTTTTAGGACAGGGCCCTTATGAAGATTACAGGTTCTCACAGACACATGTAGACACAGGTTTTAAAGTTACTGTGCTGCTACTTTACCTTTTCCTGATCTCCAGAACTGGTAAAAATTACTCATTTACTAGTTGTCCAAATGGACACTAAATCAATCTCATTCATATTTTGAAGCACCCTGGAAAACTATATATACTTATTTAACAGTTCTTGAAACCTTGCTAGGAACTTTTCAGGTAGAAGTTCTGGAATGAAGAACTTGGAAACAGCTGAAAATCAACAGCAAACTGAGGCAGACCCTGCTAGGCTAATCACCCTCCAGACAAAAGATGCAAGGTCCTGCCTTTTTCACTCCGTTGCCAGGCTCAAACAAATGTTGACTGACAACCGCGGTGTTTAGCTGTATAGATTTCAGGGTTTTGTCTGCTAAGTTCCCATCCTCATTAGTTGTTTCATGGAAGATGTTGCTTCGAACTTGGTGATGGAATTTAAAAAAAAAAAAAAAAAAAAAAAAAAGAGAGATTGACAAATCACATTGAGGTAGAAAGAGACCATAAACAGAAAGATTTATAATCCAAGCAAAGAAAGAACTGTAGAATGGTGGAAGTCTACACATTAAAGTCCTCATACTTTGCAAGAAAATTGCAATGGCTTCAAAGTGGCATATTACAGTCATTCTCGTGTTGTGTGGTCTCATGTCCCATGGCAAAACTAGTTTTTCTCTTTCTTTCACCAGATGCTCTGGTTTTCTGAGTTTGTTCCAGTGTCCTAAAAGGCCTTTCATATGTCTGTTTAATGACCCTGTCTTGGGTTATTAAACTCTGCAACTGCTTGGCCCCTGGTTCTAAACAAAACAAAAAAATCTTTCCTCAAGCACTGTCAGTAAACGTAAGGAAACAAACTACACTCCAACACTGCCAAAGAAGAGAATGTTCTCCCTCTCATGGTTTCATATTCGAAAAGCAG
This sequence comes from Ibidorhyncha struthersii, assembly GCA_013398815.1. Taxonomy (NCBI): domain Eukaryota; kingdom Metazoa; phylum Chordata; class Aves; order Charadriiformes; family Charadriidae; genus Ibidorhyncha; species Ibidorhyncha struthersii. The sequence continues at coordinate 633,129 of VZSZ01010165.1, forward strand.
TAGAAGAAATCTGTATCACCCTCTCTACCTGGAAGGAGCAGGGAATGCAACCATAACCTCACTGAGGGAGATTAGACTGCTACTACTATCCCTAGCAGGGTCCTGACTCAACAACACATGGAAGTCAGGCTTGGCTATCAGCACTTGCCGCAACATTTAAGTACATGCTTGAAAAACTTTCACATAACTCCCTTGCTGAAATGCGACTCCAGTACAGACAGATGCATGAAGTTAATATTTATGGCAAAACTTCACTTAGTACATGTTTTTGTGAAAGACAATAGTAACAAAAAATAGGGCAAGGTTTATTATTTAAAATTGAATTCTACAGTAATTTCAGAAACCTATTCAAGAATGATTGGATTACAATTTGAAGAAGACACTACTTAGTGGAGTACACTTCCCATCAGAACTCTCTCTTTCACAATATCCTTATAGCTGTCAGGGACAGGGAAAATATTTAGGGTGAAATGGAAAATATTGTCTAAGAAATAGGATTTATCTATCTAAAACAAGTTATGCTACAGAGGTTAAGTGCAATAGAAATAGTTCTATCAATCGGATTTCTCCTTACAAAAAATATAAAATGGCATTTAATGAAACAGTGGAAGTGCTATTATTAACTGTAAATAATCAATGGAAGAAAATTAAGCTCTGCAGGTCTGCATTAAGAGAATTGTGTGGGTTATACTTCCACTTAACAATGAAAAAAGTAAACGAGGATGTTTATAGTAGATCTGTATAAAATGCCAGACGCAATCAGCTCTGACTGATTCATAAAACCACAATATAAAGTTCCAGTGCTTCCATCTTATAAAATGTTGATGATGTCTGCTGAACCATTACGTGTCCTATCAAGATCTTTGGTATGAAATAAATTGTTTAGTATTACAACCTACTACTTTATAAGATAGATTCAGGTTGCTCTAGAACATACATCACTGGGAAACACATGACTGCACTTCCTGTTGTTGGTAACTATTTCTTAAATTCTTTGAGATATAGCATATACAAAAGCAAGTATGCAAACACATGCATAAACATGCATGTGCGCACACACACACACACAAGGTAAGTATTAATCTATCAACCCAGCTTCCGAAGAAAGTATGACAGAGGGAGCATAAAAACGAGCTTTTAGTCACCTTGTGAATTTCTACGCTAACATCCTTTCTAGATTAAAAATTTTCTCTCTTTTTTTTTTTAACGTAGAGGTGTTATGGGCAAAGAAGAAAAAAGTTTAGAAAGTGGGGGTTTATTTGCATTTTGTTTGTTTGTTTCTTTTAAACACCCAGACTAAATTTCTACCACTATGAAATATGATCTTTCACTTCAAAAATGTTGGGGGTATGGACTGTTTTATGGTTCCCACAAGAGAGCAGTTCTTATTCTTACAAAGACAAGTCTGAATGTGGGACTGATCCAAAGGGGACTTCAGGCTGCCTGCATTCATCAAACACATAATGCTGCCACAAGCATGCAGGTAGTCCCCTCTTTACTTAACTGATAGAAGCATAGCAGTTGGTGCAGTAGATAAGACAGGCTAAACTCTTTCTTTCAGACTTTTTAGCTTGCTAGGCTTCTGATAAATGCTATGGACTGAGAAAGGTGGGTGGAGTGGGACAAAACTACGCACAAAATGAAACACTTAATAAAACAGAATGATATTCAGGGAAGTAGGTTTATGCACTTTAACATATTTGCTTCTAGAAAAATAAAACAAAAAAACGTGCACAAGTATGAGGAGGTAAGTAGTTTGCACAGCTATGACAATTAGCCATAGACTATTCTATGGGTAGGAACAGCTTTAGTTGTAAGTAGTGTATACAGCATAGAAATTAAAAATAATAAATAATATTCTAAGCAATCATGTAAAGTTCCAGGTAATTCTGCACAATATGAAATAAGGAATTTTAGGGAAATGTGGAATTAAGTACTTGCTGGGCTTAATTTATGAGCATCTTTAGAACAGTTAGGATACTGAACACTAGCAAAATATTATTATCCAGAACACTATGGATGACCGTTAAAGAAACTTTTTTTTTTTTTTTCTTTTTAATGCTTTTAACAGAATGATGCTTTTGTGCTCGTAGTAATAAAACACTAACTCTGTATTGTGTTGGCCAAGTTTTAAGAAAGCACCTAACCCCCATTCTACAGTTAAAATCTCTTGTTGACCTTTAAACTCTGCTTTGGGTAAGCAGCTTTATAGAGAAAGCCTGTACCTGGCATGTGCATACAACATAGTATGGCCCTAACATGCTAAATACCCTTTTTTAAAAAACAAAAGAACCAAAACAATACCAACAAGAAAGAACTCTTCCAATGTAGAAAAACTGCATATTGCAAAAAAATGAACAACTCCAGTGAGTCACCCAGTGAGTCATTAACTCAGTGAAGTTAAAGAATCAAGTGTAACAGTGGACCCAAACAAGGTGACGCGAATGTAACTTTCCTTCATAAAGAAGCTTGGTTTCACCTTCCTCACCTCCCATATCCACAGATCTGTGTCGTACGTATAGTTCTGTTTGATCAGGTTCAAAACAGTTCATTAAAGGAAAAAGGACTGAAGAAGGTGATAGGCATCAGGGTAAAAAACCCAACCAACCCAACCAACCAGGAAGCATTCAGGACTTCAGGGAGGAGCGTCTCATTTCCGTCTTGGAAGTGTTTTAATGCTTTCCTGTTTAATGATAGTGAGAGCAGGAATGTAGATGAAGGGTGACAGGATTTCTTCCTACAGGATAAACTACACCTCAGAGCTGCCAAAAATCTATCAGCCCTGCTCATTGGTTCCCATCCTGCTGAAGCTTAATGTTGGACTTCTTTTTAACTCCAACAACGAGAAGCAATTCCCAAATGCCATCAAAATCAGATGTCTCCCAGCAGACATCATGCAGCTCTGTGGCCTCGTTTTTCAATTCTTTTTAAGGAATGAAATACTTAATATACATGATTACACACCACTGCTGAATATTTGAGCTAACACCCAATAGAGGTAAAGGCAGTAGTTCACACCTCCCACTGTTGTTGTTACAAGTTCTGTGCAAACTTCTGTCTGCACCACCTACATCCAGCTTCACATTTTTGAGGTTTTTCTTTGTTACTAAAACAGCTAAGGCCTAACTTTCTTTAAAGAAAGAATATCAAAGCTGAGACTGAGGAGAACATCATGGAAGTTTCAAAGATTTATTTATGTGGGAACCTCCTGGCGCTTTTCAATTCCAGATATAGATCAAGCAACCGAGACACAAACAGAAAGGAGTTCTCTGCAGCATTGTGTATGCCTAAGTTCTTGTGAAAGCAAGAAGTATTTTTAGTAGTTGCACCTCCAGTAATAATAAAAGCAGGAGCACTAGCAGTGTTGTATTTTTATCATGAAGCGTCCAAGAAGGCCTGGATGTTGCTGCAGGGGCAGCCAAATTTCAGCAATGCAAAAACCAGCCGCATTCTCCAGCAGCACAGTTGTACAGACAAAGTTTTGTAGAATCAAAGACAGCTGCAACATGCTTTAAGTAACTGTATGTAATCCTAATTCCATTGCCTGTTGCATGCAGGTACATTAGAGGGATGAGGATTAGTGTTGCTACATTTTGGACGTTGATTTTAGTTGCAGGTCCAGAAAAGAAGAGCTAATAGAACTCAAAGCCAATGAAGTAGCATTTAAATACTTATTTAGTGTTGGAAACTTCCAAAAGTCTTGAAACAAGACTCCTGTAACATATTGCAAGGACAACCCCACACTTCAGGATGAAAATATACACCTCTTGCTTGCTTGGTTAAACAAGACTGAAGATTTTTGTCTCTGTATCAAGACTGTTGGCCAGACCACACTGAAATATAATATGAGTAGATGTTGATGGGAATATAAAGGAATCAATAAAAAAAAAAAAGCGAAGTTGAAGAACCAAAAAAAAAAGAGGCCAGAAAAATATTTGAACCTGTTTGATCTATAGCCTAAAGCTGAGGTCCTGCCAGAGAAAATACTTTTTTTTTTATATACTATTTGGGAGAGGCATAATGGAGTAACAGCACCATTTTCTGTAACATTAAATGGCCTGTTTAAGACACATTTTAGGCCAGTTTGAAGATTCTGTGCATGTTTGTCTCTGATTTTCCAAGCCACCAAATCATTCAGGAGTCTCCTGAGATCAGAGAGCTTTGGTTTGCACATGTTCTGCAAGCATGTCGTGCTTAAGCAACACGGTAATTGGAGAGAATCCTGAAATAATAGACCGCCATCTTAAATCGCAGGTATGAGGAAGACACTGGGCACTGGACTCCTGGCAGGTTAGCAAATGATCTCCCTGACAACATTAAAAGATGAGTGGTCCCATTCTGTCCTTAGACACTAATATGAGCCAGCTCAAACTATAAAATTCTCCCCAGCAAAGAGGAATAGCTGTCTGGACTGGACACTTCCCTGCTACATGTCTGGAAAGGGCACAGTACAGTAAATTTACTTGTGCGTGACATTTGCCCATAGAATATTTTCTGCTCCTATCTGAATAGCACCAAGGAAAGATGTCAGTTGATAGCCAGCAGCTGTCACCCACCACTTCTCATCCAGTTGCAGTGCTTTTCAAATTAGGACTGGGAGTCCTTTATCCTAGATGCCATCTTTTACCTCTGCAGAAACAATCTGCCATCTTCCCAGCAAAGGCAGCAGATGGGAACAAACTGCTACCCCAACAGCACAATTCATCTAGCTTGAATTTCTCGAGTTTAGCTGCTCTAACACAGAACAGAACTATGAAAATGCTTTTCAATAAATTTATTAACCCTTTACTATCAGTGAGCAAATAACTGCTCCCTCTAGAAAACATGAAGATGTTTCGCGCCACAGACTTGCACAGTTACTGGTTTTCATCAGACACAATGCTGCCTGGGAATGTCTCTGGCAGAGTACCAGGAAAGAGACATCATAATTACCAACACTGCTCCTGACGCATCTGCAAAGGGCCTACCCTTTCTAAACGGAGATAGACATTCATATAAGACAGCTATTCTTTGTCATTTTATAAAGTGATCACTAGGAGTTCCTAGAGTAAATGAAGTAGTAGAAAATACTCAATAGTGAGCTAAATCACTGACCTGATGCATGATGGAGGCATCCTGTTGTAACACACAGTCTACAGAAAGCCGCCTTCTGGAACAACTTGGGAGAGCAACCAAAGAGAACAGTTAAAGAATGTTATGAGAAGAAGATTAACGTTCATTGAGGTTGGGGTGCACATATTTCTCACTGAAAATTACAGAGACCTGCCAAGCTGTACAGGCCTGAAATCACAAGTTGCAATCCTGGCTCCCAGCTCACTCCTCCTCGTGTCTAGCCCTCTATTTCACTCAATTGTGGTGCCATGGGCCTTCCTCCGCTCCACAACACACTAGAGGCAGCTGGTTTGCCCAATTCCCAATGTTCTAGAAAGAGCCCTTCTAAGAAGCCTATTTCCCAACTTCAGGTTACCATTATGGTCCCTCCATATCTCATACCCCACGTTATTGCACTTTTGTCACCCATCCACTCTTCCTCCCCTTCTCGACACAGACTCAGAGAGGTGAAAATAGGAAGACCTACATTACAGATTTTGAGCTGGTTTGCTCTCGATCTCCATTCCAGTCACAAAAAGAACCAGTTTCTTCACCTGTGTATGATCAGAAGTGAGCCTAAACTTCCAGATGTAGCTGCAAGAACCCATGGCCTTTCCAGCTCCTCCTAGGAACAGAGTGATATAATTTGCTACTAATGCAGGCACTCATTTCTCAGATCTGAAAGTAGATGAAAATTTTCCAAGAATCTCAGTAATTAAAAAAAGTCAAACAACAAAACTTTTATTGGCCCATAGTAAACAAGCTTGTTTACTATGTAAACATGTTTACATGTAACTGCTTGGTTTCACTGTGTACAAGTAATTAGTACTCTTCATTTCCAGGAGATCACCCTGGAGTGCACCCTAGCCAAAATCCTGATCCCAGTATCATAATTCCTGCCAAGAATAGGTTGTACCTTCAAGCTCTAGTTCTCTCTGATGTGAAAACTGATGTCACCACACAATGCTAAAACGAAGGAGACCCAAACAGCATCTGACATCATACTACTTTTGTGCAGAGTTAAAATGAGATAAACAGTTATACTCATCAAGTAAATCTCTAGAACATTCTGTAAATCCTTCTGAAAAAAATACACTTTATGAAAGAAGTAGTCTTGGGCACATCACAAAACTGTCTTTTGAATGGTTAAGAAAATGTCTTTTAAAGCTTTGTCTAAAATAGGTGAAAAAAAAATCAGCCAAAATTTTGAAGGAATTTTTAATTGAGCTGATAAAGACAATTCTCAGGAACCCACTTCAAATTTTACAAGATTTTTAGCGGTATCGTAAATTGCCATAAAAAATATAAAATACTGCAAGACCAAAAGCCAAGAACTTGCCAATCCTGTTCTAGATTTCCAAATGCTTCTGATTAGGAATCACTGAATTGATTGCATTCTTAAAAAAATGTGGGCTGAAAAGGAAAAACCCAAATGTGTATGAAAGAACCTACAAGTGAAAGACTCCTCTAAATCAGCAAATATTTCAAAGAGATGTTAAATATTTAGCACATAAGCTCACACAAAAAGATCTACTTCCAGTGCATTTCATTTATCACAAATTCCACTTATTCTATAGGTGTAACAAGCAATAAAAAAACCAAACAGTGGCATGATTCCTCCCTAGAACATAAGGCAGACTAGTTTAAAAAAAATCCCAGGCAATACTTGACCAGTGACTATTACAGGTGGAAAGTGCTAGTTAATGAAGTCTGTGTTAGTGGCAGCCAAGTAATGGATTCCCTCATCTGCTGATTCAATTGAAATGAGAGCAATAAAAAAAAAATTTAAAAGCGCCAGGAAAAAAAAAATCCCACTGAATCTAGCACTACATGTGCTAGAACTATTTTGCTTCACACTGACAGGTGCCCCTACCCCTAGCATTCTTCCTCTTGGCCTCCCCGCATACCACTTTAGCTTTATACCAATAACTAATACCAATTAAGCAATGGCCTCTCTGTAGCCTCTCTGTTCCCCACTGTAGAGAGGGGAAAAGGAAAAAGTTGCCTGCCTTCTGTTGGACTAAGCAAGCAATGCTGAAAATATTTTCCTTAAATAATAACAGAATACATTGGAGCTTGGAAACAAAGGGTGGGGAAAGTAAGAGCCTCCTAAGGGGAGTAGTGGAGGAGAAACATAGAAGGATTTGGCTTCGCACAACAGTTCTCACACCTCTAAAAATACACAAGGCTGCCTCACTCTCTGGAGCTGCCCAACACATAACACACACTACAGATGAGATACACAGCACCTGGCTACCTTAACACCTTTGTCAGCTCATTACCAGATATCTAATGCAACCAAGTGTTTTTATTTCACTTTTGCTGCTGTTAAGATGTGGGCCATCAGGGGATGATCCTCTCCAAGGCACTGCCAAAAAGCAGTTTGACAAGTGTATTTTATAAGAAGGTGTCTCTGGAATAAAAACTGAAAGCCAGTCAGCAGTGAGGCTCCCACAGATGTCTTAAACTAAATATTCTTTATTATGAGAATCTTTACAATTGACACTCATCTGTTATGATGAAAGATCTCAAACACAATCATAGATCTCATTATGAAATACTAGTTTGTCCCTGCAAGGTGACAAAGCTTGTTGAAGTAAGGCATTAATGGAAGATGTGAAAAATAAATGACTAATGACTAATTCAACATATGTTGATCAAATTTGGAAACTGCCCTGAGCACACCAAGATCTACTAACATACTTTCCTGACACAGCCTCTAGTTAATCCCTGAGAGTGAGCCTACAGCTAGCATCATCAAACAAGGGCAAAAGTTCAGTACCAACAAAGAAGAATGAGCAAATAATCAAAACTTTCTCAGACCACCTGTGGTTCCTTTTTTAGTTCTTTTTTTTTTCCTCCAAGCAGCAATGAGACCAAGATTCATGCAATTTAAAATCATAACAACAAAGCTAAATTGTCCTTAGCATCTCTGACATAATTTTTAACCAATGTAACTTACCCTTTAAAAATTTGGACCACTTAATTTTTCTTGTAAATAAAACTGGAAATATTGTCAGTGGTACTCTGCAGGATATACGAAGAATCTGTTCAACAACTTGAATACCCATACTATTTGAAAACCTATTTTCTTTGTAGTTGTCCAGGACATAATAATCACTGTATATGAGACAGAAACTGCCTTGCAACCAGTCAGCTCACCACTAGAGAAATGGCCAAGTCTAACTGAACTGAGATAAACTTATGTCAAAATAACAAATATAATGTGTATTTCTAGCTTGTCACCAAGCACATTTAATATTTTGCAGTACTCTCTACTACTTACGTGCTACACTATTGTAATGACCTGAGTAAAGAAGCAGTTTTCTACTACCTCATAATGTCTACCCCAGTTCACAGTCTCCCACTCTATCCATGTGACCATGTCACTCTCCTCTCCTTTAGCAATATATGTATTCAAAACAGCAAAGGAGACAACCTGTGTGCCAGACCTCAAGGCCTTTTCAAATGTGACAAAAGCACCTACTGATCTAGATTTCTATGAAGTCTAGCATGACTTGGGGTATGCATCTCTCATTTTGGAAATCGAGGACACTCAAATTTTACCCCAAATCCAAGTAGAGCACATACTTGTTCATCATGAAGCGGGCTACTTTCATGGGTTCTGACTGGCATGAAACAAAACATTGGTTTGAATTGCATGAGAGACAAGCGGAGAAAAGGTGGGAAGGATGGAACTTGTCTGTACAAATTCAAACTTTTGCAGACCTCAACATCTGGATGAGTGCCTAGACTACACTAACAGGGGAGGAAAAAAATAGAAAAAGCAATTCCCCTGCATTGAAAAGATGGATATCTAAAACAAATCAGATGTTTTACACTGTAGAAGTGTCTATTTTCCTCTAGCCAGCACAGAATCTACATGCTTAGCTGAGGCATAGATGTCATCACGATAGATATAGAAAAAAAAATTGGTTATGTAATTCTCACCTTGTATATAGGCCACATGTGAAATCCCACTCACTCAAATCTTGGGGAATCTTGCATCAACTTCAAGAGCATAGTGGTTTTAGCTGACATAGGTTACCTGGTTTAGATTTTGCTTTTTTGATTATGCATCTTAAAAGGTATTTGCATTGATTTATGGTCTTTATTAGAATCTTCAGCAGCACGTTGACTTGCATTCAAATCTTGCATTATTTCATCTGCAGAGGAGACGTATAACACTGAAATAATGTAACATAAATAAAGATTCACAAACAATCCTGTGGATCACGAGAACTGTTAATTATCTTGAAATTCAATCTACAAACAAAATGGATAAAGTGGACTTAGGCTCAGTTCTACAGCATCTTTAATGCAAAGTGTAGTCTACAGTAAGTTACACTGGGGGCGGGGGTGGGGGTGGAAAGCGATGGAGACCTACATCACTCACTTTTTAATTAGGAAAAATAAACCAAACCCAAACCCAACCAAAACCCCAGCATGGACAGTTTCATGAAACAAGGTCTACATTTCCATTTTTAGTTACACCTTTGTTTCCCATACTTGTGATATCAGATGTTTACAAATGGCTAGCAATATTCTTATAAAGCAATCTACTTTGCATTCCATCAAAGATTGGAAAGTGTGTTCAGGAGTCATTTGTTACTGTAGTAAATTAAATTCCTCACGTTAAGAACAGTTCATAGTTTACATTAGTAAATGAAAATAACTGATCAATAAGAATGTTTTTAAATGCTCATAATACTTGGAATAATCTAAATATAACTGGTTATATCATGATTTGTATTGAATAAGATATTCGTTGCAATTAAACCTACAATAAAAGGCTTTAAAATAAAAAAAGACCTGATCCAAAGACTTAAAGTAATAAGTGTACTTAATTAATATGCTGCCTTTAACCCTACATCTCTTGTTTCAGGCCAAAAATCAAAGATGTTTTTTACTATAATGAGTCCTAGTCTTGGAAAACCCTAAAAAATAAGGGAAATATTCAAGCCTGTGATTAGAAGTAAGCATGTCCTTAAATATTTTGCTGAATAATGGTAATACACAATAGATGGAACTCAATGTCTACAGTTACATCTGGAAGCGTTGGCAATTCACATAGAAAAGTGTCATTGGCTATAGACTCCTACATTTATTCACAACAGGAAAGAATGACTGGGTATCTTGCTCTAAAAAGCAAAAGAGAAAAAAAAATTTTTTTTTGCTTTGCTGATTACTTCATAATCTAGACACAGAGCCTGAGGACAATGAAGGCCTCAACTCTTAATAAAGCAATTAGCACTGTTATAATAGTTTAATGTACAGTGTAATGTTTCTGCTTATGCAGCTGTCAAATAGATAAATATTGAAGACGGAAGAAATAAAACCTCTAAAAATATGTTGAAAATTCAGATTTATCCTCTTGGTTGTTTACTGCATCGTCTCAAAAGCATTAGAGTGTTTGCTACCTTAAAAACCAACCAAACAAAACCAAAACAACAAGAAAGCAACACAACAAGTAATGGCCACAACATGAGAGAGAGGTTTTCATGCTCGTATCTTTTAGGGAGCGATTATGTTTTTTGCCATGGGTTTATATATTCCAGTTTCCATGCATTCACATGCAGTCTCCAGAAGAATACAAAAACCACTGCAAGAAATGTTCTCTTCACTATCCACTCTGTATTCCAATAGCACTTGTCACACCTGGGAATCCTTCCCTCTAATATTTACCCAGTTATTCTCTTCTCTAAACTGACAAGCTAGTTTACTTTTTCTGGATTACAAAAACCTGAATGTTTACATTTTATTACAGTTGTTAAGATCTCTTTGGAATCTAAGTAACATTTCCCTAGAGGAGTTTCATAGTCAAATGACTAAAAGCTTTAACGTGTGTTCTTTAGCCAGGATACAACAGTTGTATGAAGCTTTATATATCCTATTCTCAGTGCTGAGTTAGAAACTGGAAGAAAGCTGTACTCTGTGCATTTCTTTACTTAGAAAACATAGATCATTGAAGCCTAATGCAAATAGGCAGCGAATGTGCTCCACGCCCCATCCATACAGAACCCAAACCACAGCACAGACTGTCTCACAATATAGTTCCTAAGAGTAATATAATAGCTAATCTATGAACTTAGCATTTTTTATTACTGTAAAGTCCCAGATTCTCTACATATCGCTATGATTTTTTCATTGAGTGTGAGTTACCTTAATACCACCATTACTTGCATAACTACGTAAAATGTCTAGACTATGTGAGCATGTATTACAAACATCCCATTCACGGGCACAATTTCTTCACTGTAGTTTGAATTAACTTCACAGTCTCTTGCCTAATGATATGTTATAAATAGGTGGAAACCATATGTCATTCCAGGCTATCTTCTCCTGTGCTTCAGTTCTCAATACTATATGCAGAAAGGTTTTTCATTCCTCGATTATCAAAAGGTATCATTCTCACTGCTTTGAAAAGGTTAGTGCTGTTTATGTTATCCATGTCTAGTATTCCAGAAAGAATTAACTTGTTTATGATCTGCTCAGTGTTCGTGTAAAGTTCCAGATTTGTCAGGTGTAAAATGAAGTACTGCTAATAGCAGCATTTAACCTCTGGGATACACACATTAGTCAAACAAAAGTGAAAGGACCAGCTCGTCTGAAACTAGAAAGCATTGCGATTATAGATGTAGCAATATACTAGGTGCTATACACTATATAAAAAGAATGAAGATCGCACACAAGATTTTCCTTAATACAGAAGTAGCTGCCTAATTAGGAAGATTGCAACAAAAGGTGGGATTAAGCAATGCCATCCTGTTAACTGATTACAGCAGCAAGAAATCTGATCCTGCTGTCTTGATTACACTATTTTATACTGTACCAATCAACCAAAGTCCAGCGCAAGCATGAAACCATTAGTTCGTATTTTCCAAAAAGCTGGATAAAACAGTCACATATAAGGGCCTCCTCAAATTAATGAAGTCTGTAGCAGGGAATACACGGTTGTCTTGCACAAACACATTTGTTGGGGATGCTGGATACTTCTACTGCTGGATTTGGTATAAATACTCTAACCTGCAGTTTTCTAGATTTGTGGGGGTTTTTTGTTTATTGTTTTTTGGGGGGTTGGGTTTTTTTGTTTGCTGGTTTGTTTTGGGGTGTGTGTGGTTTTTTGTTTTGTTTTTTTACACTCAATGTACTTTTATCAGTCAACTATGTTTCTGCCTCCAATACTTCTATCTATAACTGAAAAAATGCCACGAGAACCAAACAACTCAAAACTTGAAGACCCAGTTTTTCCCCCCATTAAGGCATCTCAGTTCTTCACCAGGGCTTCCTGACATTTGATACAATAAGCAGAAGCATCTGTCCACCCCACAAGTATTGTTATGAGGTCCAGTACACAGCTTGTAAAGAAATGCTGTTTTCACCACAGTAAACAGAGACAGAAGTTCCTTCAGATGAGCTTATCTTTCTTCCCCTGAGAGCAGAAGCCTAGCAAAACTAGCCAACAAAATTAGATACTTGGGTTGTATAAACAGTCCCTTAGAGTCAATTTCTTTTACCTCATGCTCAAGAAACTCCAGTTCTGAGGTGTGTAAGCAGGTACCAATTAGCTTTTTATAAGATTGTATAAAGTCTGTGTAGCCTATGCTCTACTTTTTAGTATGCAAAAATGAAAGTTTATATTCACTTTTGAGTAAAAGCAACTTTATCACACCATAGCTATCACTTTGCTCTAGTCTCCTCTTTCCCTCTCCTTGTTCTACATGTGCGTAACAAAATACTGTCTTACAAATCTCCAAAAGACTGATGCCTCCAACTTAAACTAAAGAGAAAAATAATTTCACTGAAACTGGACTTCAAGATGTAGCAGAGCATATGATGTGGGAATAGAAACATATTCAAGTAGTCTGTTTTCCCAATCAAAACAAATAACTGTTATTGTGATTTTGCATATGAACACTGACCTCCCAATCTAAATCGCATCTTTGTGAATGTTGCTTTATAATATGAAAGTATTTGCCTCAGCTTCTTTAAATAAACTAGCTAACAAAAAGCAGTATATCCTGACGCATCACTATGATAAAAAGTAGCAACTGAACACATCAGCGTTGGCCACTTTTACAGCCAATAGCTCTGATTAAAAAAAAAGAAAAAAAAGTAGTCATTTGTCCTGAATGTGCAGAACATATACATAGACTGTGGACTCAGTACTGTTTGCACAGTAGCCTAACTTAGTCAGCAGATGGCCAGTGTTTTAGTAGGCTAACCTATTACTATTTGAATAGTTTACATAATAAAAGTATGACCATTTGTAGCAGTGGAACAAGATATTTCACTTTTATATCACTGATCTACACAGACCAGAAAACTAAGTTTTCAGCTGTTTCTGGATTCAGATCTAACACTTGGTCCCAGGCAGCAGAGCAGTCTTTCTTACTTTACAATGCTCAGTTAAAACCTCTTTCCAGTACCTTTTTTTTTCCTCAAAACTGACAGGATCAGCTTTTGGTTTGCATCAAGTGAATCACTTCTCCCTTTGTTCCACTGTGGCGGCATATCTGCAGCTCTATTACTTTTTCAGATCCTATATCAAAAGAAGTGTATGAAGTACAGCTCTTCATCAGTCTCCTTACTGACGATCAAATTTCAGTTGCATAATAAACAGTGACTCTGCATGACATAATGGGGCCTTCATGCACGATACAGCTAAATTGAAACTGAAAAAATAAGATACATCGTTATCTGCCCTTGTCCGGACATAGAGGAAATTTGTCTCAGAAAATAAGGAAACTGTATAAATAATCCAAAAATCAATGGAAAAAAGGTTTTCAAAAGACTTGAAAGTCAAAACAGTATCTTTTTTAACCCTTCAGATGATTCCTAGTTAACATATGGAAACTTTACCATAGCTCCCGTCCTGTGCAGAAAGACAGGCTACATGAGGGGATCACAACAGTCCATTTTAGATAGGATATCAATGAAATATTAGCAATATCCAAATTTGAGTTTATGCAGCATTTAAGGGCTTTGGAAGCCAAAAAAATAACTGCTTTCAGCCTGGAAGGTTTTATTAAAACATCCCCAGCTTCAAAAGCAATGGTTATTTTAACTCCTCAATTTATACCAGTAACCATAGAAAATTTATATATGTAGTACTCAAGTTTCAGAACATATAAGAATTTGCTGTTTATACCACCTTCAAATTTTTAGGTACTCAGAAACTCCTTAATAAGCTACTACAGCATCCCACAAGCCCGTATGAATTAACAAATAATTTTGATAAACACAATATATAACATGCTAACAATTTTAAGATCACCTGGCTGATTAAAATTCTATGTACTCTTAGGTCTAACAACCCTTTAGTACATCATTCACTTGTTTCCTAAAAACCATTAGTAAAAATGTAAGGTTTTTTGTTCCTGCTGGTTCTATGTGAAAAAAAAGCCCAACATTAATCTTTTCTTCATTTATAATAGCTGTCTTGCTAGCCTCGCCTCAGCCATTTAGCAATCCTGTTATGAAACAGCTGCTGTTCATGAAAAAAGTCCAAACTGGCAGCATTCGCAGACCACTGGGAATACAGAGCATTTTACAGAGATGTTTCTACAACTCAGAGTCAATACCCTCCAATTCATTTCACTTAGTTTTTTGAAGACCCTACCTTAAAGCCTCCAATCAGGATTATGCTTCTAAAGCTTTAGTATCAGAAAGCCTGGCTTTTCTCTGGATTTTCCCATGGAGAACTTCCTGTTCCTCTAGACCAATACACCCTTCTTAAAAGATTTTTTTTCCAGTCTTTTATTGCTGCTGAATCTGATTCAAAAGGGGCCCATCTGCTCCAGCTACATCATCAGGAGAGTTCTGCACTTTCACACAGCTGCTGAGGTTTCTGTCCCCATGCAGAAGCTGGAATTGCTCCACCCAACCCATTTGCACAGAAATTATGTAAACTGGTGGATATGAAAAACTTTTTCATGATCATTTCTATACTGACTATTTCTATAATGCAAACTCTCCTTTTCTCACATTTTGCAGGATGTTAATTTGTTCCCTTAATAAAATGCACCATAAAACCTAAGAGTGTAATTTTCCAATGGAAAGAAAAAAAATCCTATCAAATACACTAATCTTACTATAAATTCCATGAAGCAGTTCAAAGAGCCTGGAGGGGTGACTGTTTCTATTACATTCCATCAACTGCTGGAGCAGTTTCTTCAGGACTTAACATTTCCTTACAATTTAAGTGACTTAAACTGCATTAAATTCTGTAAAGACTGAAAAGGAACTACCTGCAATTATGCTTTAAAAGATCACATATAACATAAATCAAATCACAAATACATTTAACAGTATGTATGCCACTGTTAACCTGCAACATGCTCTGAAATGGATTCCCTCTGACAACCGAAATGCACCCACGCTTGACCTGAATGTAAGTAGACTGTATATTCCAAAATACCTGCGTCCACCTGACTCCTGCTACTCACTCAAGGCTATTTTCGGGGCATAGAAACTGACAAAACTGTATTTGCATCTCCGCTTTCACAGAATCACAGAATAGCTTTGCCAGAGTCTTGTCCAGGTAAAGTTTAAAAATAAACTTTTCAGCCACAGAAACTTGCAGGAAGTTTTCTTTGATTATGAGCCTTTCTTTTTTATAAATGAGCTTAAGTAAAATAAGATCAATTTGAATTGAGTAAGAGAATGCATATAGTTCTGGATTTTTTTAGTTAAGATAAAATGGACCTATAAAATTAAGTTTAAACAGCACAACTTTCTACCTGTATATGAACACTAGCCAGGGGAATCAGCTGGACTGGCTAACAGTTCCTAAATTCAGTTTCTGGGCAGAAGCTGGCAAGGTGTTTACTGTGGAAGTTATTGTGCTATGGAATGTTTTTCTACCCATTCACAGTTGATTTGGGGGGTAAGTTGTGTCTCATCTCTTCACATGGCATTAAGGAGAAGTCTTTTCTTTGCACACAGTACTTCTTTACAGTATCTGTGAAGGGTAAAAGTGAAGAATTTCTTTTTATTGATAACAAATATGACATTTTCACAGTCACAGAAATTAATTACAACTGAATAGTAGTCATCAGTTTCCTTACCAAATGTAATGCATGCATCTTAGCTCATTTGACCTTGGCACACCTCAAAAATTAATCATTTAGTAATCAAGAAACAGAACAAATTATTAACATTTTTAATACAACAAAAATAAAGCTTATGTGAGTATACCTCGAATTCATATTTTACCTATAATAATTCACACAAACTAATACAAATGAAATTAATGAAAAACTTGAAATCAAGTTTGGGAAATTTGTTCAGCTGAGAATTAAGCTCACGAAATGATGATATACTGAGCACTGTGATGGCACTGATGTGAAAGCATGTTCTATAATCTCACAAATTAAACAATAATAAGTCCTTATCACGTTCAGGGTGTAAAAATAATTTATTAGCTTTTGCTCATAAAAAAAATCAGCTACTATTGTTGATTTTTTTTTAAAACAGCAGCACACAGTCAAAAAGGTGACAATTGAAAAGCGTTCGATAAAAAATAAGGCAAGCAGAGTGTAAATTTGTTCTTTAAAAATTAATGCTGTAGCACTACAGAAGCAAGGGTACCAGAAAAAAATAAACAAGAACTTAGTAAAACATGACAATCACCAAGTTACTTCTATGCTATCTCATCACTTTAGCTAAGGAAGCATTGTTAAAGCAGTATGCAAGTAAATTTTATTTCAAAACTATCAAGAGTTAATTAAGATTTAAAGGCAACCTTGGGGGGGTGGGGGGAATGAAGTATGCCATAGTGATAGTAATTTTATATCCTATTGTTTTAAGTTTGTAAAACATCATAGAATACTGAACCCAAAAGCTTACAAGACAACAAGCCTTGAGTCTACGTTTTTTGATCAGTGATCCGCTGCAAGCAGAGTTTCATGTAGGAATTTTTATTGCGTATTTCTATCACTGCATCTCTGACAAGCTCAATGAACATTTGAGGCCAGAGCTTCTGCAATGACTCATTTTTCATATTGATGTCAGCTGCTTCTTTCACCAAGTTCTCGATGTATGTCTTGCAAAATGTTTTTCTTTCCTTGATTTCCTGCATGGGAGAAGCATTACACATTGTGTAAGACAAAGGAAGAAGAGGTTAAACAAGAGCAAACCCAAAAAGCCACCACAAAAACATAATGAATTGGAGAACATAGTGATTACCAGGCAAAGAGGCCACTGTACGCCTTTTCATGTTGGTTTTAAGTTGCACGGCCCAGGGTCTAAGTCAAGCTTTTATGAGTGTGGTCACAGAATCTTATTGTATTCATAATATTCCTATTATATTCATTAATTAATATATTTACCTGAAATCCACTTTTAAGTAGTCATGTAAATATCTTTTAACAACATTATGATTTTTTTTTTTGCCTTCTGGCATAGCAGTGAAAATTCACAGAAATTAAGCACCAGACTACTTTCCTTCCTTCTCTCCTTTCCCTTCCCAGTTTTTCATGATTGTAGTACAGTTGGAAAGTATGTGTTTATCTACCTGCCCTAACAAGAACTAAGCATATTGTCACAGAAAAATATGCCAGTATGCATCATTTCCACAGGTTTCCTGATGGACTGTTCAATATATTCATCAATGATCTGGACGAAGGGATAGAGTGTACCATCAGCAAGTTTGCTGATGACACTAAACTGGGAGGAGTGGCTGATACGCCAGAAGGCTGTGCTGCCTTACAGCGTGACCTGGACAGGCTGGAGAGTTGGGCAGAGAGGAACTTAATGAAATTCAACAAGGGTAAATGTAGGGTACTGCATCTGGGGAGGAATAACCCCATGCATCAGTACAGGTTGGGGGCCAACCTCCTGGAGAGCAGCTCTCTGGAAAGGGACCTGGGAGTCCTGGTGGACAACAGGATGACCATGAGCCAGCAATGTGCCCTGGCGGCCAAGAGGGCCAATGGCATCCTGGGGTGCATCAAAAGGAGAGTGGCCAGCAGGTCAAGGGAGGTCATCTCCCCCTCTACTCTGCCCTGGTGAGGCCGCATCTGGACTACTGCGTCCAGTTCTGGGCTCCCCAGTTCAAGAAGGACAGGGATCTGCTGG
>VZSZ01010165.1:651358-666559 GCA_013398815.1 Ibidorhyncha struthersii
TGAGGAACTTCTTTACTTTGAGGGTGGTGGAGCACTGGAACAGGCTGCCCAGAGAGGTTGTGGAGTCTCCCACTCTGGAGACATTCCAAACCCGCCTGGACGCTGTCCTGTGCAACCTGTTGTAGGTGACCCTGCTCTGGCGGGGGGGTTGGACTAGATGATCTCCAGAGGGCCCTTCCAACCCTGACTATTCTGTGTTCCTAACATGTACTACAGTAGATGCTGAAGTAACCTGAACCTTTAGAAAATAATAATAATAATTAAAAAAAAATAATACTGTGCTTCGTGCAACTACTAGCTCTGCATTTTAGTCACTCAAACGGTATTAATCCCTGTTTCTGCAGAGTTTCTGTAAAATACCATAATGAGCTTTGAACAGTAAGTTATATTGGTGCTAAATATCTAACTAGTTTGATTCACGGCACTATTAAAAATGACGGCTTCAGGCTGTCAAAACAAAAGTTTTCTTAAATGAGTGATAAAGCAGAGAAAATAGTTTCCAGCTGTTTCATCTAAAAAACAAAATTATTAATCAATTACTTAGACTGTCATCTTTAGCAATAAAATTAATCACATTTATTATGTTAGTTTGTTGCTGATGGGGAACTGGAATCAATCTTTTTTGCCTATCTTACTCTTCTCTTGTGACACCCTGCAATATCTGCTGTCACATACATAACGCTGTAAGAAAGGACAGGGTGTGAATTGCTGCACTGGGAAGAGAAAACAATACATATATTTAAAGGACTGTACCAATACCAAAGCTTATTTTATTATAGTGCTTTTTCCATGATAAAAGGACAAGAGGAATGCCTCACTATCTTACTGTATGCCATTCAAAGTTTTAAGAGCTACTGTCACAGCTTTTGAAACTAAAATGTTTTCTTAATTTAATCTCTCCACACATGCAATCACTGGGGTTTTTCATGCTATGGATCTGAGATAACAAACCCACAATGCAGTAACTGAATTCAGCATTTACTGAACTTAATTTCTTAAACCAGAGGATTTCTATATTTCCACATAATCAAAAAGCAAATAACGGGACAAATGTGGGAAGCAGGGTGCATACAGCACCCTCATGATGACTGCTCAGAAAGGAGTCTGTGGCTGAAAGCAGCATATTCTCCCTGGGAACAATTTCCCTCTGCCCAAGCAAAAGAGTTAGCAGATCAGAAGCGCAAACTAAAACAAGCGTGACTGATGCACTTGTCTGAAACAAGCCAGCTTGCAATTTTATTAGTAATTAAACCTAATACATTTCCTATATATTTAATTTCCTGTAGCTCACTTAAAATCTAGGAAACAGCTCTTTATTACTACAGCCTGCACTATCTCAAATCTTGTCTGAAGGTGTTATTTACCAATTCCTACTGGGATACACTTTCTGACTTTCTAATTCCATTAGAAAATCCTAACCTGTGCAGCACACATTCTCCTTTGTGAAGAAAACCATGTTCACTTCTTATATTCTACTAATGCAGATACATTTTGTTATGAACATAAGGTTTGCAGGTGAGTATGTATTTCTGAGACTGTAGCACTGTTCAGGAATCACTTCACTAAAGACAGAAACTGACCTTTATCTGGTATTCTGGCATAGATCAGTTTGATCATACATGTAAATATGGTAAGCAGTGGTATTTTCAATAGCACAACTGAAACATGATATACAGAAAAATTCTGTGAGTAGTAGTCTAAAGTTATATAACAGAAGATTAAAGTATTTTGTAATGATACTCTTACCTCAAGCTTTTCCATATGAAAGTCCTTTGTTGTGTAATTCAACGTTGCTCGAGTTGTGCTTTCCCCTCCATTTCTTCTGTTATCACTACTTTCCTCACTCCCAATTCCAGATTTCTTTCCCTTTCCCTCCAGCAGATAATGGAATTGCTTCCTCCTGTGAAAAAATAAAGAGATTTACAGTTTTAATTACTGGAAACTTTTTTTAAGTGCAGATGTTTCTAGTGATTGTGAAGGTTTTTTTTCTTTTCTTCCTTTGAACGTGTACTTTATGAGTCATCGAGTTTATTGCATCCTCAAGTTACTCAAAATACATGACTCTAAATATTCCTCCATTAATTTGCTTCTATTCAATTGATTTTTTGACATATATCACATAGCATGTCCTAAATAGAAGTCCTGCACCTTAAACTTTTTTAAAGTACATATCTACAGAAGACTAAAAATAGGAGGGTTTAAACACCTTTTTACTTACAGCACCAACTCTTAAATCTGTTAACTGTTACAGTCACCCATTATAAAATACCCACTAAAAATAGTCAAGTCTTCATTGTGAAACTCCATAAGTCTTCACCAATACCAGTACAACTGGAGAATTAAACAAGCAGTATGCTTGTGTGCATATGCCTTTTAATCCTACTCAACAGACTTCATACAACTTCTGTGAAAACCTCTGGCTACGCGAATCAGGAGATGCTACTATTTCTGCACTAACCAGAGAAACCACCTTCTGTAAGATGCTATTTGTGAATTTTTTTTTTACCTAGAAAGAATTTATCACGACAGTGTGCAAAAGAACAAAACACCACAGTCTGGACAAATTCCAGTTCTGTTCATTGTATTTTACCTAGATTCTCCAAATAATGAAAGCATGCGGTAATGTGGCAACTCAGAAGATGCTACATATGCCAGAATGCCAAAGAGCCTTTCTGCCATTACAATATCATTTTCAGTAACCTGTGAGGGAAGGGGGAGAAAAAAAGAAAAAAGTTAAATTTCAAAATTGGCACATTCATATTTCATTACATCTGTATATTGAGAATTAACTGAAATTTGCTATACAGAACACTACACACAGATCTGTTCCAGGCATATCTTCAAAACATAGATTTGCTTTTACTGGCACTTTAAATGTACTTTGAAAGAAACCAAATGAGGTACTTTTGCTTGGTTTATTTCCTGTAATTCTGGAAACTCTAATGTATACACATGCTACCCTGCGCTTCACGATCGTCTTCATGAAATGAGGAATTTTATAACAATGTCTTACATAGAGTATCTGAAGACCAGACATATTAATTCTGCTCCATACTGCATGCACTTACAGAAGGTCTACTGGAAAATCTCTGATCAAGTGATGCTGGAAAAATGAAAAGATTCTGGGCACCCACATGTGAAAAGATAACTTACAGTCTGTCTTATTTTGGCAGCATCATAGAGAAGACTTTCTAGAAAGAGAGGCTTTAGAGAAAAAAAGAAAGGAAAAAAAAGAGTAGTGTTTTCTCTGCATTTTTCAACCTCCAAAAAAGTGTTCCTCTATTATATTTCTCTAAGTATCACCCATACTATTGTGTCAACGTAAGTTACAGATGTCTCTCATTTTCAACAGTTGAGAAATGTTCAGGATTAATTTGACACATTTCAATTTTGCATAAAGAAGGTGGAAGAGGTTTATTTTTTTGTTGGTTGTTATTGTTTTTTGTTTCTCTTGGCTCATAACCTCTGGAGCCCATGGCCTGTGTTTCTTCTGCCCTGATGGCCAGAATATGAACTGACTTCAACTGCCAAAAGCTTGTTGGCACAGTTTCTAGACTCCTGGCTTTCCAGCGGGTGCAGAAGAAATCTTTATGATCATCTAAATCTGACCTGGATAACACAGGACAATGAAACTCACTCAATGACTTCTTAACTTCTGGATCAAATTTAATTTCCGTTCATCTTATAACATATTTTTGGAAAGCAACCCATTATTAAACAAACCTCAATACTCACAATATTTACTAAGTGCTTCCAGACAATTTTTGTGTTCTGTATTATTCAAATGTGTGTGTAAAATGGAATTTTGATCCAAATTAAAGTAATTTTATTATATTCTTGTTTAATGGTTATAGACTACACAATCTACCCTTGCCTAAAGTATACCACAACAGCATAATGGAGGGAAAAATTCACCAGAGAAAACATAGGTCAGGAAATTAGAAATGTAAAGTCAATTCCATTTTCATGGTGTTTAGATTTGCTCATTTTCACTTAAAATTAAATAAGTCTTAGTAGCCTAAGAGGAGATGACCTCTCTAAACAGTCTGTTAACAGAAGCAAGGTCTAAAACAAAGAGTGCAGAAGGCAGCTAGGGAAACAAAGGCCACTGCAAGCAGAAATGTCTGCTGCAGAAATAAGTGATTTTAATTTATTTATTTATGTTAAGAGAAGCATAAGGACCAGGTCAACAGAGACAGCAATGCTGAATACACTCTCTAGTTCACAGAAACTCATGTTCTCTATCTTACTCCAGTACATTGTTTGCTCCATTAATCACAAAAAGATTATAACGGTAATATCACATAAATGTAAGCCTATTATGCCAAGTACAGAAAACAGGCACCAATTCAGTAAACGTGATGCATCTGTTATATTGTATGCCATACCACTTGGCGTAAAGCATTTTCTAGTTTAGTAAATTCAAATCTTGACAGCTCTTAATTAATCTGAGATTACTGTCACTGGGGAAAACTTCAAATAGTGTATCTCAAGGAAGAGAATTTGGTTCTTCACAGTTAGTAAATGTAATAGTTTGACAAGGGAACTAAATCATTGCTGGGGGAGACTAACACTCAGCCTTTAGCCTGGAACATAATTGGAATGGAAGGGGGAGGTTGGGGAGAAAATGAAAGCTTCCTTATAAAATTTTTTGTTGGTTTAGAAGTGCTAGAGTTATGCAATTTATTTAGTTAATTCAATCAGTATATTTTGCTTTTACTCCCCAACTATGTGTACCTCAGAGCTGGCAACACAGTAGTCCTCATAAACACTGCACACACATGATAACCAGAACAGCAGAATATGCACGTTTCCCTTTCTGTCCTCTGAAACTATTATATAGGGCTGATCTAAGGTCTGAGAGCACGCTTCAGAGGTTTGTATTCTTTACATTGAAACAGGATTCTCTATTACTGATTTTAAAAGAAAAGGTAACACATCTCTGTAAAGCTGGATACCATGACTTCTGCTGTAGACTAATGAAAAACAGCAATCAGAGTTCATCTTCTTCCACTGCTTGGCTATGACACTTTTCAAATGATTAATGACACCAGCAAAAAATTTCTGTGTACACATCTTCATATAGCGTGGTCTGGCTGAAAAAGTTTGTTGAGGACTAAAATGTTCTTCAGTCATATGTATTTAAGATTTTATATATGTCCTACCTAAAAAGCATGCCGTGCTGCTTTTACTAAATTCATCCCCAAGCACTATTATATGCAAAGGTTTCCTTCAAAGACTGAATTTGCTGACCTTGAGATCATAACAAACAGTCTACTTAAATAGTTGCAAAAAGTCTATTTTCTTTTTTTCTTTCTTTCTCCATGAAGACCAAACCAGTAAGATTTATCTTCTATTTTCTTTTAATCTGGATCACTATTGTTGATTTTGAAAACAGGATGCAGTAAAAAAGAAATAAACTTTAAAGCCACATTTAACAACTTTTCTTTTTTTTTTTTTAAATCAACTTTGCTGGGCATTTTTTGGAAAGTACTAAATTCAAGGTTATTTTAAAATTCTCATGGGATTACTATCACTTCCCCCCTCCCCCCCCATACTGTACTGTTGGAGTGAGTCATATTTGCCTTCATCCTTCATATTTCCTCATCCTTTCTCTGATAGTTAATTCAGGTAAGCCCTTTAACCAACTCCGGCTCTTCTGTGCAACTACTGCATTTTTTACAGAACTAAACCCAAGTAAACCACAACATTCATGCTATAGTTGTATCAGATAACAAGCAAAATATCTAATCCAAAACATATGATGATGACAACGACCAGATCTAAACACTAAAACTATGCATTATTTTTGCTCTAATTAACTTTCATAACACCACTTAAACTTATTTAGCATTTAAAATTGAATGCACATTCAAACATTGTGTTGCATCGTAACTATTCTCACTCCCTTTGTGATCAAAGCTCAAGTATAAAATAACCATTTTATATGCTTGAATAAATGTTTTCAATTGATGTAAAGGGGAATACAAAGTACAAAGAATAGCAATAATAGTGTCCTAACTTTCTGTTTAAACATAAAATAAACATCCAACAAAAGCACCCACAGGTTAGTGATCTTGTACCCAGCAAGCAGGAAATAAATAAAATCTGACAGACTTTTCCCTGGCTTAAAGGCCAAAATATTATTTTAGCTACATTTTGTAACACTGGAAAATACAAATAATCGTATACTGTAACTACTAAGTAGTCTGTTAAACACATTTTTGCACAAGTATTCAATGTCAGCACTGTGATCATTTTGAACATAGTAAAGAAGCACTTCTTCAAATCAAGTAGAATCATGCAGTTCATTACTTTTTTTTTTTTTTTTTTTTAGAAACGCATGCAGAAATAATAATAAAAAGTCTTTCCTTCAGGTATATCCAAACCACTCAGGTATAGATTTGGACTATCATTTGCAATTGCAAACATCTGAGACAATACAATGTTTTTATGGCAACTAAGAATCTTACCAACTTTGTTAATTGTAACACAGTGCAGCTGGACTTAATTAAGGCATAGCACAAGAAATCATAAGGTGAGTGTACTTAAAAGTTTTTCCCCCTAAAACTGAAAGGACACTGACAAGGTTCTGCTCCTTTTATTAGCAATTTATCTGCTTTTTAAAAATCGATGCTAATTTATCTTGTAAGACCAATGGTAAGAAGGAAGCAACACCATCCTACCTTTACTCCATTTATCCTCTGTAGGTTAAAATGGTTCAGTCTAAACAGAACATAGTATTTCCACAAAGTAAAGTTGACAACCGGATTTCCCTGAGGATCAACTGTCAACTGTTCAATGCGATGCATCTGGGCTAATGCATTGAATTGTTGCAGCATCACAAGGTTTGTCTCCTTAAACTTCAGGTGCTTAAAAGAAAAAGAAAAATCAAAACACAATAAATTAAAAAAGGAAACAATACAGACTGAACACAGTGATTGCTATTCTGTGCCATTCAAATAATTTTCAGACTCAAACAGTCTTTAGGTCTGATGAAGCAACTGAACTCACTTCATTTGAGGTCTTTGTAGCAAAACACAATGTGTCAACTAATTGATGTATTACATATATTCATATATGTCAACATTACAAGCCCCTAAGCAATTTATAAACCCTTTAGTAACAGCACTAATATTTTCAATGTTACAAAAAGCAGTGATACCACTTGAGCAACGTTTATTTTAATTCTGCAAGTCAAGAAACTGCAACATCCACATGTGAAATAAATACAATACATGTTTTTAAATATTCTGCTTTTTTGGCCATAGCAGGCTGGCATCAGGTCATGCCCTGATGTTTCTTAGAAACACGTCCTATGATATTGCTCCTATGAGCACGGTATATTTGGTTACATGGTAGCATTATTGAGGGACAGGAAAGGAGGAAAAACAGATGGTGAAGATAAAAGTTTAGTTAAGAGTCTGCTATACCCCCCAAATTTTTCATCCCACAATGAAACAATTGTTTAATTAAGATATAGATAAATTTGCCTTAAGTTCCCCACAAATTTATCTATCTCAATGAAACCATTAAGTTCTGTTACACTGAAAACCTTAAAAAGAAGCAGGGAGCTCAAGAGGCATATCATCTGAGTAACAAGTTGCTTTATGTATGTTATCACTATTGTACTATTTGCTTCAAAATGACCGATTTAAGTGTCCAAGAAAAAAAGGGGGTGGGGGTGGGGGGGAAGAAGTACTAAAGGGACATCTTATTTATGTTGTTTTGCTTCATCAAGAACTGAGGATTCCTAAAGCTGTACTGATTTATTTAGCTATTTCCCTTTGAATTTTCCCACTCTCTTTCCATCCTATCAGCTATTTGATCTTTGAACTTCCAACACAAATGAAGGTCGTCTGATACCATGGATCCATAACAATATTGTGTAAATACAGTGTTACTATTCTACATCGGTTTTGCAATTTAAAAATAATCAGCTAGGTCAAAGGAATTTAGAGAAATAACGACGACTCTGGAAAAAAACCCCGCTATCCTGTGTGAGAATCTAAATTAAAGTCTTGATTTTTGAGACATATCAAGTTAAAGTTAGGGTTACAGGATAACACCAAGCACATATGTCATTCACAACCATATCTATGTGAAAGCACTTAAGGGTGATTATGCTAAATTAAGGTTTTATTAGAGAATACATATTCCATAGCTGTTCACATAGCTGAAGTTTGAGGCATTCTTACCACAGAATTGGGAAATTTTATCTTCAGTTTTGTTAACGCTTGAACAATTTCATCAAATTCTATGAACATAAAGGAGACTGTGACAATAATTCCAGCTGTTTGAACACTCCAGTTTCGATCCAGGCACTCCAGTGCTCCAGCACCATACAAGCAAAGAGTGTCTCCTTCCACTTCCACTAAATGCGACTCAAGAACAGACAAGCCTTGTACTGCACTGCTCAATATTGTATCAAGAGACCTGTGGAGGAAGTAAAAATGCAGTGACATAAATGAGATTATTTTGAGATAGTAATGTCATTCTATTGAATGACAGTCCTTTCATTTACCAAAACCAAACTGTTAAATATGATCGCATTTCTCAGCATTCATTCATGTGCAGTACCCAATGTAGTTCAAAACCACTAACAGCTGGAAAATCCTCTTTCCATCAAGTAACACTGCAAATGTTCTACCTCTTTGGCAGAAAGGCTCTGGGTACATTTGAGTTGGACAGGGGGAAAAAAAAAAAAAAATCACTCATTTAATAAACAGCTTAAAAATTTTAACTCAGAATGCTAACAACATATTTTGTGTTGCTTTAGACATCTAAAACCAACTTCAAACAATGTATTTATTTAAGCAAAGTCACCTTCACATTCTGTTTGCTATATGTAATGTAGAAGTTATGACATGAGTAAGCGCTTTAAGATCAGACAGTTGTTAAAACCAATCCAGGATAGTTATTTTTATTCTTGACGAGAGTTCCACTGCTTCCTCAAATCCGTATGTCACATTATCTGATCAGGATATCAGGATTCATGATTCTGCTTACAAATGAGAATAATATGGTATATTATCCTTGTTTAACCTTTAACTAATAGGGATGAATAAGCTTTTATTTAAAGCAATGTGAGCTTTCCAATTCACAAGAGCAATTTTAATATTAAGCAGTAAATGCAGGTATTCTCAGCTCTCATCTCTTTGCATCTTACTTTCAACACGATACACTCAGCTGACAAGACCTGAAGTGCACAGAGAATTCGAGATGAGCACAAATCACAGGTGTAGAAAGTTGTGTAATGATTGTTACTATTATATTATTTAACACCTTCCTAGTATTTTTAATGTCTTTTGCTTTTTTTGACTACCAGTGATCACTTGACTGATGTTTGCTTGACAAAAATCAACCAGAATTCTAAGATTTCACTCCTGACTGGAAATATTGAGAGCCCACCACTTCATATGTGAAGCTGTAATTACTTATCTATGCTGAATTTCACTTGCCATCTTATTGCTTAGTCACTCATCTTGAAAACATCTGAAATTCTTCACTATTATAAAACATGGTAGTAGATCAAAGTCAATTTTAACTTAGAGGGGCTTAAAGAGCAATAAGGCTTCAATGTAAAATGGCAGGGTTATCTATAGCTTCTAAATTCTAACACACATTGCCACATCTTCATTAATCTGTTTAAACTAATTAAATCGGTGATAAAGATCACTATCACACTTTCACTTCTCTAACCATTCATGAAAAGAGAAAACTCCAAACTTAAGTCTCCAATTCAGAAAACTAAATGCACTGTAAATTTGCACAAGAACTATAATACATGCAAATAAAGCACACGGTTTATTTTATTAACATCTCAGGGGGGTTAAAATCTGATATTTCATTGAACTAACCACTTCTATTTCTACAACGCAGTCTATAAATCTTAAACTGCAAAAAAATTCACAAGAATATGGAAACAGATTTTATGCATTATATTTTATTACTGTAGATTTGACAAAAGAATCCTAACATTCATGGTCGGGAAACTGCATGGAATAAACCAACTTTAGTCACTGTATCCAGCATAAGCAGGGATAGCATTACACCAAGATCTTTCCTACAACTCCATGGAAAAAGTCTTAGTATGTTGCTTAAAATGATGATTTCTCAAGCAATGAGAATCTGCTCATTAACAGGACAATGCTCAATTTTCCAAAGTTACATTGACTTGGTCACATGGGATGATTATTAACACTAAACTAAATTGTGAAGAAACTAAGAAAGCAGTGCCTAAACACGTGTTTGGGGAAAGCTTTGGAAGCACAAGAACAGAAATGACTACAGCAATTTAAAAATGCTAAGGAAAAAAAAAAATTTTTTTTTCAAAAGATGCAGCACTTGACTGGAAATAAAAACCAGGTCTAGCCAATACTAGACTGAAACTCGGATGGGTTCTGATAGTGAGAGGCAAAGACTTTCTGCCTGTACCTGACATTTCCAGTGTTGATCTGGCACAGGAGGAAGCTGTACTGGCTATTGAATTCATGCAGACTATGTTTTCAGGCTTTTGCCTGAGCTAGCCAGGTTGAAAGTGCACTAGTTTGGCTTTAGCCAGTCGAAAGCACACATTGTTCACCAAGTTCTGCATTTGGTTTTTAAATTATATGGAATGCCAGACAGCCACCTTTTAGATGCAAATAAGCAAGCCACAAAGTGTGTCACAAAAATAATGTAACTTTTATATCAACAATACAAAAAACTGTCTTTGGAATAAGACTAAGTCAAAGAACTGCTATTGTTCAAATAGTGTAAGTATGAAAGCAGTGCAATAAGAGATGCTGCTGTTCAAACTAAGATCACGAATTCAACACGGTTTATGAAACCTCTTGATACACAAAGAGGTTACAAACATTTGTAATGCTTGTACATGCTCATTTTGTTTGTTTCAATTGAAGGCAACAATCTAAGCTGTCAAAGACATGAACAGCCTTAAGAAGATTCAAGAATTCATACTTAACATTTCTTGCAAAAATGAAGGCCTCCCTTATTTAGCAAAATCACATAACAATTTAGCTTGCACTTCTTTAGTCAATGAGTTGCTTTCATATTACTTGTTTAATATATATTACTTATCACTAATGGCCAACAGGTGTAATCACAAATTGATTTGAATGCGTTACTTTTTGATAATGAAATACAGTGAGATCTCAGAGGTGAGAAATAACCTGGAATATAAGACATGAACAAGAAGTATTATTTCCCGACAAAATACCTGCTTTCTTCAGGAAATACATATGCAGCACTGCCATTGATCTGACAGGGCTCGTTATCTTTATCTTGGTTTAAAGAATCCACAAGAGCTATTCGATTTTGCTGTATCTCCCACTGACGAGCAATATTGCAAATTGTTAACCGCTTCTTTTCCTGAAACAAGATATAAGAGTCATAGTAAGTTATGACAGTGCAGTAGCAACACAGTTGTTTGTCCTGAAATAAATATGCTGCTTGATCAAAACATTTTAAATCGAAGAAACAATAGTAATGGTTGCTGGTTATACATTAAAATCAATACATCGTTCTAGTGCTATTTTGCATAACTGCCAGCAAACAATTATTTCACAAAATTTGCAGCAACAGAAATAAGAAAAGGAACATAATAAATCCACAACTTTTGAAAGAATAAAGTTAAACTATTTACTTTGGATAACCACAGAAGTCTCATTTTGACAGTCTGGAGCTACTTGTAATACTCCTCCCAAGAAACAGGGCCAACTGCTTGTACTTTCCTCCATGCTACAAGCACGACCCTAGCCCTACGCTAAGACAATTATGCAACTCCTCTAAGTCTTAGCAGAAACTGCAACATACTCCGCGTGGCGTGAAATGTTATCTTTGGAAAAAATGGGAAAAGTCAATTTTATAAGAACAGAAAATGGAATTACTTTCATGATAGACACAAGGACTACAACAGATCTAAGTTCAAATATTTTTAAATATTTTTAAGTGGTTTTTATATTCTAAACAGGTCTTGTCAACAAACCAGTATTTCAAAAGTCTTAAGCACTTGGTCTTGTACAGCCATGCAAATCCTGACAATTATCTACAATTCTATGTATAGGTTATTATTCCATTGTACATATAGAGATATATGATTTAATATATCCAATTTAGCATACTTTAAAAGGTTAAAGAGCAACATGCTTTGGACTGGCAGCTGAACTCTTAAATGGAAGCTGCACAACATAAATAATATCAAAAGGTAAATTCATTGTTAGTTTCACTTCATTTGTTTATTCTGAACCAGCTCTAATTCTCTGAGAGTCAGCCATCTCACTGTCACACTACTCTCAATGAAACTCAGAGTGACATAGAATTTCTGAGAGGAAAATATTATAGCGAAGCTTAGCATAAGATAAATTTACATTCACAAGACATGGAGAAAACAGAGTATCAGTCAAAGCCAATGATTTCTTCATTTATAATACCATACTCTAAATCGATGTTGCTACGGAAATGTAGCTTTTAAATCCATACATAGTAGCCACCTTAATTTAAGCTTCCCACTCTTAGGAAGTATCAAAAAAAAAATATGATACTCTAAGACTCCTTTAATTTCTCTCATATACATCATAATATCACTATTGGAACTGGTATACAAACAAACATCACGATATTTTGGAACAGGGGGGAAGGCAAACCTGAATGAGGCAGTCCATAGGCAGCCTGTATATTTGTCACTAATTTTACCCATAAACCGGGGAAGGACATAAGGTGCGTACTCTTCAGATGTATTAATGACTATTCTACTTCAACACTATAAAATTTTGGATTGAAACAGCAAGTACTTGTTAGCTTCAAGTTGCAATCATCTCAAATTAGGTCTAAAAGGATTTTGAGTGTAAGCTAGTCACCTTTATCCATGTCTTACCACTGTTAAAAGCCTAATATCATAATTTTAAATATCATCACATTAGTTCCTGTCTCCTTTAGAATATTTTGTTAGGCTGATTAAGGCACAAGAAAACAACACAACATTGATTAAGATTTAGAAGGCTGTATTAAAAATCCTGGAGGCTAGAAAGGCTTTATTTATTTCAGAATTGAGCATTTACATTTCTGTTTTAAGACAGACTCTATGGCTGGAAAAAAATCAACATAAACCACAAAGTTTTATTATAGCCTCTTTTTTCAGATAGGAAAAAAAAAGATAATTTGATATGCCTATGGAGAAAGGCAGGGGACCAAGTAAACCTCATTTTACCATTTGAAATTAACACTTTTGATGTAGTGTTTAACGTATACTTGCTACGCTCCTGGGTTTAATCTATAAAAGTAACATGTGACTGTTACCATCATGTTTTTACGTAATTTGTTTCACAGTGGGTGAGTTGTGGACATCAGTGCAATGTGGTTGACTAAGAACGCTCCTCACAGTACTCAGTGTTGGAGATGTGAAGTGTAAAGCACTACAAATGAATATTTCTTTGAAAAACAGAAAATGGTAGATCAACAAAAAAAGCAAGCATTTCACCATCTGTGACTGCTAATTTGTGGAACCTAAGTATTCCCTTAAGAACAAAGAACAACTGCATATAAATGTTTCAGAGTAAAACATTTAATACCTACATGCAAATCCTTAATGCCGCAGCTATTAGACTCTGAGTAAACACTATGATCTGTTTCAGTGACTGATAATGCAGAGATAGATCTACTAGACTTTAAACGCTGATAAAAATTATGTCCATAATTGTCTATAACTGACACTGAAAGTACACAGAAAGTACTTTAAAATTTTTCTTCTTCTGAAAGTTTTTCCATTCTAAAGGGCTCAAAACTCCACTTCACATTCAATTTGCCCCAAGAGCTATGATGTAATCTGGTTAGAGAACGTTAAGCGCCCAACATTCAGAGACTTCAGTGATGACTAGGCTTAAGGTCACAGAAAGTAGGGGAAGTTGAAATAGTCAGCATTTTCTGCCAATCACATTCAGAAAATTCTGTTTGTTTTGGAGGATGAGGGTCTCCTCATAACCTCAACTACCGTACAGCTCTACTGCTTTGTTAGCCCTCAGTTGTGGGCTGCTGGATTCCTACAGAGCTTTGAAACCTTCCAAGAATTCATTTTACAAAAAGCAAGTTTTATTAGTGTGAAGATTCTGCTAGCAATAACTATTTCTTGTTCCAGTAAATATTAAGTTTGGCCTCTGTCAGAAAAGAATTACACCCTATGTACATTTTAAAGGACATCTCAAACTTTTCCAAAGGAGCAGGTTTTAAGCAATGAAAAAATAGTCTGGAAAAAAAGCTGAAGAATCTCCGCTATTAGGGTAGGCAAGTACCAGCAAGGGAAAAAGAAGAGATGACATTGCTGAAATTAACTTTTTTGATGCGAATCAAGGAATACAGGAAAGCAGTAATTGTTTGCTAATGAATGAGTGCTTATAATGTCATTTACAATGCATATAGTTTAAGAAAGTTTGGAAGAAAGTGACAACAACAAGAATTGCAGAATATGATTCACTAAATATTTTCTTCAGATTTAGCTATGAAGAAAATCCTATAGTTCGCAACTTTTTTCACTGGACATTGTATCTATGAGCAGATTTGTTTCTTTCAACTCAAATGTGGTGAAGAGGAAAGGATAAACCAGAATCATAACACGCAAGAACATATTTACAAAGGAAAGATATACAAAATCCCTAAATCGTGCAAAAGATAGTGGCATTCGTCTCCTATGCCACTTAACTATTTGAAGATAAGAAAGCTATCATGATTAAATTACATAATCTACAATTTAATGTTGGAATCTTGATTAACATCCACATAATGTTAAGTAACAATGGCATTATACATTAAAAATATTTTTTTTCTTCTAAGGGTAGTTTCCACTAGCAAAATGAACTGAGAAATCTAGGCCATCGAGACAAACAGTCCCTATGCTACAAGGAAACATTACATCCATCGTTAAGAACATGACCTACAAATAAACACTTTCAATAAACACCTACTTTTTTTCCAGTCCAGAGACACAGTTAGCATTTCAACAGCCTAAAATAACACTATGTGTGAATATTATTTACTAATTTCCCATTTCTTTATGTTACTAAGAGCCAGCACCAAAATTTTAAACCTGAAGAAACTTTAAATACATCAGTATCTTGCAGGAAAAAAAACAAAACACCCAAACCAAAAAACAAACCATGACACTGTTAACAAAAAAAAACCAACCAACCAAACAAACAAAAAAAAAAA
>VZSZ01010165.1:666589-687094 GCA_013398815.1 Ibidorhyncha struthersii
TTTTTTTTTTTTAACAGAAAATTAAAACACATGGATACAACTATACAGGAAATCAAAATATATTCTTAGGCACTAGACATGGAATGCTATTTTTTCCCCATTCATATGTTTAGGTTTCTTGGTTTTTTTTTAATATACTTAAAATGTCTTTTAACATACAGTTAACATTCTGTTTGTGTCATTATTTTTCAGTTATATACATTTGCTACACTTCTTACAGCCTCCTGCAATTACTTTCAGTCTAATCCCCTTCACGAAATAGGATTTTACCTTGGCAACTTAACAATATGGGTACATGAAAATTGTTTGTTTGTCTGCCAAATTGAAATTTTCTATAATCATTACTGGACCACAAAAAGTTTTAAGCACTTTTTTTTCTCCAAAGAAAAACGATTTGGAGACAAATAGTGATATTCACACAATGAATGGAATGAGTTACTCTTAGATCCTTGAACTTTGGTCTCCTATTAGCAACATAGGTCATTTAGTCACCAGCCCCATAAGAGTATTCTGGAGTGTACCTCAGTCTCCCCTGTTAAAGCTATTCCATCTCATGCATATAAGCACTAACCAGGCCAGGTGGTCTGGTAGATAAGCGCTCTTCTGAACAAGAAGACAGCTGGAGTCTAGCTGTTGCTCTGATGACTGCTTAACATTTGGGGTTTTTTTTGTTTGTTTGCTTTTTACAAAAAGGAACAACTTCAACAGGAAAGAATGAAGGAAAAACTACTTCAGAACACCCTGCATGGCAGCAGTTAGAGCACTCACCTGAAATGGGGGAGACCAAGTTCAAGGAATTTGAAATCACTGAGAAGTCCTTTACTTTACCCTGGATTTACTTTATCTCTGGATTTGTGAAAATGAAGTTTGCCATCCTTTCACATATATCACACTCATGAATTCAACTGGGTTTTTTTGCTAAAGCGTAACTTGCATAGTTGACTGAAGAGAGTTTCAGTTGTGGAGTGCACTGCTTAAGCTGTAAAAAAAAAAGTTTAAAGACATAGAGGCACGTTGGGATATGTAAGAACTACAGCAAAAATCATTGATATAGATTATTGCTGTGAACTGGTTTACAGTAGGCTTAGATCAGCCATAGAAAATACCTTAAGCAAAGCCTGTTTATGGCTTTCACGCTTCCTTTCTTCCTCTTTCCTCGCTGCAACAGATGCCATACGTCTTTCTTCTTCCTGGATGAAAAAAAGAAAAACAGCTTCATAAAAGGAGGAATTAATCAGGCTCTGAAAAGCATTACTGATAAATTATCAATATATTTTTGTGTTGGTATTTGAAATGCAAATTTTAATTTTAATACAATTTTAGTTTTTTTAACAATTTAATGTTTCTAAATATTATTTAAAACAATAAAATTGGTAATTATAAATAAATACAGAAATACAGAATAGATATCTACTCAGATGCAAATACTGAAGATAACGCTATTTAAAACTAGTGTTTGTAAAGGTCTTTGAAAAAAAGTATAAAGCATATGGTGAGTATGACAGTGAAAAGAACATTTTTAAATATACCAGTGCATTGTATCTTTGTAGTAGTTTCTACAATTAGTAGGATTTTTTTTGTCAGAAAAGACAAAGAGCGAATGAGCTGAATTCTATTTCTGCTCGAATCATAATCCAAGATTGATTTTTATCATTATAAACCATTTCCAGGGGCTTACTTTTCTCAATTAGCAACAGAACTTGAGAAAAAAAAAGAATATTTTCAAAGTTAACTATAGTACATTAACATTCTTTCTTATCAATATTATTACCTATTCAAGAAGAAGTTTCAAGAAGAAAGCCATTGATTCCTAAATAATGAAAGTCACGTAAGTGAAGATGCTTACTTTTCCTGGTACAGCAATTTAATACTGCAATACACCCATATTAGGTTGCATGTTCCCTGTTCACAGAAGTCTAAACATTCTCGCAGCACAGTATTTTTAGAACATATATTTTCCAAGTAACAAAAGAAATGTTCACTATGAAGTAAAAAGCGTAGAGTCCTTCCAACACAAATATTTGGGAAGCATACTTTAACTTATTTTGATTTACTTCACATGCCATTTGGGTGTTTCTATTAAAGTACCTTCCCAGAACACACAGAAAGTGTTTTGATTTCCCTCAAAATAGAAAGCTCCTGTCCTAACCTTTTCACTTTCACTTTCCAGAAAGTTATGTGTTAAGAAAATTAACAAACAAGAATGAACAGAAAACATCATCAACCATGAAGACATATTGATTTGTCAAAATTTCTATATAAATAAAACATGCTATGTTGAGAGCATTATAAGAACCTCTAAGCACATGGGTGAATGCTTACTGGTAGATAAAACAAAACAGGAACTTCCCACTTAGCAATGCTATTACATTTTTAAGAAAATAATTTCAAAAGCGTAAGAAGTTAGGTTCACATAGCAAACTTATCTGTGTAAAGCCCTCCTGAAACCCATTGACATACCATGGATTTTGACATCAGTCTGAAAGATGATTAAACAAACTTCCAAACTGTTCCTCCACGACTTTAACCTAATATGAATATATTAAACAAGAGGAATACCTTAGTGCAGCTTACAGCATGAGGCTTTGGATAGACTAAGTTTCTCTAACCCAACTGCATGCAAGAATTTCACTGGAACACTAATTCGAAAGCCTAACTTTTTTGTTGTTGTTCTGAAAGCAATTTTTGGCCTTTTGAAGGTAGAGTTTTGTTGGCAGCCTCCTTCTGCTACCAGGCTTTTCAATTCTTCCTAAACAGGGCTGGTTTTATAGAGTTACAGAATAATCCAGGTTAGAAGAGACCTCAAAAAGTCCCTAGTCCATGTCAAAGAAGGACCAACAATAAATATATATTTAAATAAAACCACACACAGATACAGAAGGCCTTTGAGATCCCAGTACAACAAAATACCACAGAATGAGACCCAGTACCTGAATGGGAGTGTTCAGGGTGAGGCTATGAAAATCATGAAATAAACCCCATACAGGTATGTGCCACAAACATGAACATATAATTAATAATGGGGAAAAAAAAGAAAAAAAAAAAAAAAGAGTACTGTTCCTCAAGACACAATTCAAAATGTTAAGAACTACAAACATGATTCTCATGACAGCAGTTTATCTCAATTACATGTTAAAGTGTACTGTTTCTGTTTACTTAAAAAAAAAAAACCCCGAAGTTTTAAAATAAAATATAAACAAACTGTATTAGTGATATCTTTCTATAGAAAGTGGGTTAGAGTTGTTTTGGGGTTTTTTAATTTTCTAATTAAATTTCTTCCTTTGACCTTGTGTTTATGCTTTTCAACTTGGCTTCCTAAAGAAACAAGCTTTTTACAATTTCAGTGTCTTAATCTTCTCTAATGGCTTTTCAACACAATGAACATATTATTAAATAGCTTGAAGTATGTTTAGAAGTCCCAAATGAAGGGGGTTTTGTTCCCTGGAAGTTTGATTATATAAAATCGGTATGCAGAAAGAGGAGAAATGTAAACTAGTTTTCCCACCAAGGGAGAGGAAGCAGAAATTATCCATTCTACTTGGCAGAAAACAGCTGGCCAGTTGTCACAGATTCCGCTCCAAACTAACTGAGGTATTGTTGTGTTTCACGCTGGGGAAGCAAGAATTAGAGAACAAAATTACACTAATCTATAGGAAATTAGCCCTCATTAATTTTGTTCCTTTCTAAACAACTTAAGATTGGGGATTTTTCAAGCTTTAAGGCAAACGTCCACAAAGTTCCCTAATTCAGTTTTCTTTCTCTCAGCTTCCACATATATCCCTTCTTACTCTATCCAGTCCATCTGGATATCTTACTTAATCCAGTCCAAATGCATACTTTATGACACTGTCTTCCATACATGACGGTCTATTGCTCTCATTCGAGTCAGTCCAGTATTCAAAGAATGAAATGAATGTACTCACAAGAGTTTTATTAACTGAATAAGACTTACTTTCTTGATCAAGAGTTTATCCTAATTACAGACATTTAAAAAATACTTCTTTTGTAAAAGAAATTACCTCAGCCTAAAAAGAAAATATATCCTAGTTTTACTCAGTATTCAAAAAGGCAGAATGATAGAGAAAACATCTGAATAAAGATCAAGGGCCAAATCTGCTTTTTATGGAAATCAAATTCGCATACATTTCTTGATTAATCTTACACGACACGTGTAATCAGTCTTGAAAAACAAAACATGCCCCCAACCGCCAAAGAAAACCAACAAACTAGAAAACCTACAAAGTTATAAAACAAAGCCCTTAATAACCTTGCCACAATTCATTTTTACTATCACCCCTACTTCTCTTTTAGCTCCAGCTCCTTTGAAATTCTTTCTGTCTTCCTTTTTCTTTGTTGCCCATTATTATTCTGCCGCTATTGTCCATAACTTTGTTTCGCCTTTAAACCAAACCTTGCTGGACAAGGGGGGGATGCTTTTCCAGAAGGTCAAAGTGCCAGATCACTACAAAAGGACTTGGATGTCTTGTATATTGAAATCTCCTCCATTTATTAGTTCTCCACTTCCCATCTAAAAACTTAATAAATGGCTAAGAAGCTCATTTCACAAAAAAAAAAAAAAAAAAAAAACAACAACACAAAAACAACCCCAAACCAACCAAACAAAAAAAACCCAAAGAACAAAACCAAACACTGAAAAAAAAAAAAAGGAGGCAGGAAAACAAGAGAAAAAGAAAAAAAGAAAAAGAGGGTGAAACACGCTTCCTAAAGAAGCACAGAAGTCTTACTTTCTGCAATAAGATTTTGAGGCTGCAAGTTTACATTCTCAGTGCAAAGCAACACTCGCGACAGAACGCAAGAGGAGTGAGGCACACTAAAGCTATTACCACCCTTATGAAAGCATTCCATGAGCGCGGTACCGGAACATCTGTGGCTTCGGCATGCTGATAGCTCCCCCTGCTGCTGCATCAGCACTACTAGCACAACGTGAGTGTAACAACCCAGATTTTGGCCAAACCTATCATTAAGTCATCAGTCTTTCGAAGAGGTAACATCCAGCAAGACCTGAGCAGGATCCTAAAGAGACCACAGTGGAATGCACGTATTGTTCCTCACTGCTGCTTTCCTATTATTCAAACAGGTTCCTTTTCAAGAAATGATGGCATGTAAGTCACAGGAGAAAAAGATCTTAAATTAGCACACAAGGAATGCAACATTTCATTTCTACAGTATATCTACCTTAAAATTATTCAAATAATTTTACTATAGATTAGACACATCTATAGTATACTTGATATAAACTACTTTGCATAATGGATAAAAAAACAAGAATATGAAGAATGGCATGGAATATACATTTAAGTTTTCAAGGCATAAGGAGACTCAACACAGTACACTTAAAATACGCAGAATTCAGCTCACTTCTACTTGCAGAAGGCAGACTACTTTTTGTCACATATACCACAAAGGCTGATCTTACACAAGAATGAAGTAAGAATGTAAGGATTGTTCTAACAGGAATATAGCCATGGAAAATAACGAGTAGAAAAATTTTGATGAATTGTTCTTTAAGTGGTGTTTGACAATGAGATCTGTCTCCTTTTTTACTTTTGGTATATTACCTTTAGTATATTTTTGACAAGACCTGATTTAAGAGAGAGGATTACGATCCACACAAATGACTCAAGAAGCTCCTGAAGTATCTTATTTTCAAGTGGAGAGAAAAAAAGTAAAATCAGGGATCCTCCCCTGAGCACTCCACAGTGATGATGGAATCAGTAATGAATTCTGTACTGGACAAAGCAGCAGAACCTACTCCCTGATGAGTAGGGAAATGTCTAAGCTAATAATAAAAAACCAAACACAGCTCTCTTACTTTAAGCATCCAAAACCTATAAAATGACAATTAAAAGAAGCGAAGTTTTACTGTTAAAAAGATGCAGCTTGTACTGTGGTTCCTAAATTGAAAGAGATTAAAAATATATATATGTATGTACACTATATATTATATATACACACACATATATAAATATATACGCATATACTTAGCAAACTGTTGAGAAAGTGTCTTTAAAGTGATGGATAGCTAGTGTTCTAGTTAAATAATTTCTCAGTCAGGAATATGTGCACATTTCATTCATATTTTAATAGTTTATTATGTCTGCAGACAGTATCTCCTTACTGCTACAACAGACTGGAGGAAAAAGATAAGTCACAGCTAAACTGTAAGCACCACTGGATAGGTCCACCTTTTCAAAAGTTCAAACTACAAAATATATTCAAAAAGCTTCAATGCCCAGAAACAACGATTATATTATGTTAACCAAGCAATGCAAATGACCACACAAGTGACTTGAACCTGCTTTGACTGGAACACACTTCAATCTCACATAAGCTGTAAATCCACTCACATTCCTTCACAACTAAGGTGGACTAAAGATGTCACTGTTACAGTTACTGATGGTTAACACAGGTGACAGTAATCTGTCCCGCTACTGTAATTCAGCCTCCTCCCTACTCTTTAAGCCTATAGATCGATCTATCAAAGTCTGATAATGTAAATGATTTCCACTGAGTTGAAGTTTTAGATACACAATGCAAAGTGACTGGGTTTTTCAGCTGAAAACCATCTTCTAGTGTGGGCAATGAATAAGTGTTTACAGTCTTACAGGGAAACTCGTTACAGGTGACTGATCTCCACTGATTTCACCACCACTGGGTCCATGCCTCAGTGGTTTAGGAGCTTAAATCAAAAATAGCTTAGGAATGAGATGGCCTTAGAAAACACCAACTTCCTCATGGGTCAGGGCTTAAAAGTTGTCATAATATGATGCAATCCCTTGAATAAAGGCAAATCTGACCCAACTTACAAAATATTAGAACAGTTACAATGCAAAAAAGTTTTATTCCAAGTGCAAAGTATTTGATTTTCATGACAGCTATGTGTTTCTGAATAGTTCCCTAACTCAGAGGCAGTTGCCACCAGACTTTTGCTCTGAGGTTCCCTTTCTCCAAAGAATCCTATAGAAAAGGCCTGGCACCAAAGAGCATATGTTTTCTTGAAAACTAATATGAATAAAGCTTTGAAGCCTCTTACAAACTTTTGAAAATATCCTTTATATTTTATTCTTTCTTGAAATAATTTTCCTGTCCCAGTGAAGTCAGCAAGTAAAAGAAAGGTTGACAGCAGAAGCAACAACTGTGTAAAACTCACTTCTCGAGCAGAAGAGCTTCTGAACAGGCTAGTGAGGAATTCCTAGTCAGAAAAAGCCAACATCCTGGTCCAACTCTCAGTTCTTTACAAGACAAAGCAACGCTTAAGTTCAAAGTGGACTGGATGGTCTTCAGACTAATGAAACAAAGATCCTATAAATGTAGTTAGAGTGTAGGTAGTCTAATTGAGGGAGAAAAAGCACATACTCAATATTGTACTTCCATTCCCTGACTAAGTTACATTTACCCTCACAGCTGATGGCAATAGCATGTTGCATCACTAGGCAGAATAGCTGGATTTGGCATTGCCAACTGTCTAATTTTATCACAAATCTCATGGTACTTATTTTTCTTAAAATCCCACTTTCTTAAGTTATATGATTATCTGGGTAACACAGTTTTTATTGGAGAAAATATATAGCACCCTCTACACAGAGAAAATGTTAAAAAGGTTCAAGACTCAAAAACCAGAAGGCAAATAAAAAGAACACAAAATACATTCTTTTTACAAGTAGATTTATGAGCAGCACAACTGGTGAAACCTGGTTTTCTATGGCTTTTTGTCTTGTAGTTGATTCTCTGATGTTTAACAAGGTGCAAACTCAGATTAAGTTTTTCCCATGGCTGTGCATTTCTAACAGCTTTTTCCCCCCATACAGATCCCATAGAGTCTGGAGTTTGAGCTCTTCCTAGTTTTTCCCATCACTGAGAGTTCTACCAGGATCCATCCCCTCTCAGGAAGGGGCAGGGGAGGGAGAGACATTTTCTTTATGTCACTCAAGTTTCTGTGATAATACTGAGAAAGCAATCTTTTTAAAAGCAAAGCAATTAGCAAGTATGCAATTAAGTCAGTATAAATTCACAAAAAAAAAAAAAACAACCCAACCCATAGAATATCTGTGGACAAACAAGTACTTAGTATTTTCAATGCTGGGAGTAAAACTCTGATGCCTCAAAGCACTTTAATTTTAAAATTAATGTTTTCCATATACATTTTGTATTTTACATCATAATTTGCTCTATTTTACACTCATGGTGGATTGGCTACAGGGCAACAGGATAGATGGTAAAACAGCAGGTGCAATTTATAATGCAGTACAGCTTTTGTACAAAGCAAGTGAGTATTCAAATAAGGTATATGTATCAGCACCTGGTCAAAAAAAGATTACGCTTCAACACTGTTGCTTTTAAAGCATATTCTATTAGTTATCTTGCTGTTGGATGGATTTTTCTTGTAAGAAGGTCATGCTTACACATCACTTTTGCATGTGTAAGAATTAGCACGGCTATTCCTTTATTAGGAGATAAAATAGTTGACTTAATGGTAAGGCTCCCACTGATTGCCCTTCCTCCTCCAGCTTACAGTGTATTTTCAAGAAGTCTGTAGGTGACTTAGTTGTCTGCAAGTCCTCTCTTCCTTATCAAGGTTACTTGAACTTGAGAAGCAGAAACAGAAATGAATGGGGAGAGCAGGTCAGGTAAGGAAGGGAGAAATTCAGACACTCACACAGAAACTGCGTAATCACCAGGTTTCCTTAAGGAGGTAGACTAAAGAAACCAACAAGATTTCTAAATGAAAGATAACAATAACACCAATTTTAGGGCAGACTATTCCTTTGGAAGAAATAGGCTGTTCCTTTTCAGCTATATAGCAAACCAGTAAGGACTGTGTTGAGAAAGTTCTAACCAAAAGCTTTGCAGATTCTCTCATGTCACATAGAGATTTACTAACGAAGAGTTTAAGTATTTAAAAATAAACTTGTTAAAATGAAGTAAAAAAAGCACACCTTTACATCATACTGAACACAAGACAAAAGGTTAATGTTTTAAATATTGTAATGTCTATACACCATTCAATTCCATACTAAATTAAGAAAAAATGGTGGTATTTTTAATATACATATATACACATAAAACCCTACATTTTACTTCTGAACTTAAGCATCTAGTAAGTTTGATGAAAACAGGAAGTTCTTACTGTGATTCTCTTCATATCTAGCTGTCGGAGCTGCATCATATGATGGAGAACAGTGTGTTTGTACCATGTCTCCTGAGCTATTGGATTGCCATCAAGGGTGATATCTGACAAAGATGAGGAATCAGCAAGGCACAGAATATCCTCAAAACTGCAACCAAAAAAGTTTAAAAGTTTTAATGTCAGAGTAGGAATAATTTTGAGATGGAAGACTTTATTTCTCAAGAACAGAACATTAATGTTTAGCTGTACTGAAAGTATCCCACCCATCAATACTGTGTATGATAAATTATTTTGAAATACTAACAGCTGCTGCTGTTAAACTTTTTAATCTCTTCCCATACAGATAAAAAGAGATCCAGAATAAGAAGAACTTGTTAACTATGGAAGTATGGTTTCACCTAAAAAGAGCCCCTAAAATAGCATACATATCAACTCATATTCCAAAAAGTAATAGAAGGTGTATTTGCCATCAAAGCCAGCATGAAAATCATGGGAAATACAAGAAAAAAGCAAACCACAAATACCACAGAATGATCCTGGGTGTTTGCAACATCATTAAATACCAGAAGAAAAACAATTACAAAAGCACCATATTATCTTCAAAACAGACCTGTCTACTGTTCACAGTTCAGTCAAACACTAACAAGTTGGCTTTTTAGACATCTGATTTGCTTTCTGGACAAAAATAACTGGCCTGTGTAAAATGTATTTAGAGATGTACAGCCTGTATCATATTCTTTTCATTGAAGATGGAATGTGAAGAGAAAGCAGCTGACTCAGAGAAACAGAATTTTTAAGCAACAAAGAACTATTTAACTTTAACTGTTTAGCTTTTTATGAAGTATAGAAGTAAATACAACTCCCCAATGCCTTTTAAGAAATTGATTACCGTGTATAAATGTACAACCACGCACCCATCCTTATGTACTTCGGCCTTCAAAAGTCAAGTCTGTGTTATGAAGTAAGTTCAAGTGAAAAGTATGAAATAATTTGACTCGGTACTTTTCAGAATGAAGTTTAAAAAAATCTGATAGTTACAAAAGAATCAATGATGAGCACATAAAAATATAAATAGAGGATGGTGTCACTAGATAAACTAATACTTAATGACATTCTTAAATGAGACCATTTCTGAAGCGGAAAATATGGAATTATTGCTTTTTTTTACATTCAACAATGTTACTGATCTCATTACTTGGAAGGATACCAAACGTTAAGTATGCCCTGAACTTAGGGATCGGGAATCGTATGCAGTATAGATGTTCTTATTAAAGACTGTCATTGAATAAATTGGCAACTGCCTTTATCATTGGTATCACTCAACTTTCAAAAAAGCATACAATAATCTGGGGAGGACTAACATTCAGATACAAAGACCTACCAGAATGTCAGATTTTAAAATGAGATATCCCTGGAAGATTCTAGTTATTAGATAAAAGTTTCTGCAACAACAACAACAAAAAAAAAAAGGATAAAATATAAAAATAATATAACCAAATAGCAATCAGTCTCAACCAGCAGAAGAGAGGCCTGGATACCGACATAAGCTAGCAGGAGTAAAGAAAAGAAATCACCTAATAAAAATCTCAAAAAACCTAACACATTTAGTACAGCACACAAGTAACTTCTACACTATATACCAAATGGATGCAGCAGAAAAATGATAGTGAAGATTCTACCACCTTTCTGCTTAATATATTAAAACAACATAAGTAGTGATGGAAAATGAACTATGTACAGATTCGAATGCAGCGAAGGTGCTTAACATATCTGA
The DNA here is from genome assembly GCA_013398815.1 of Ibidorhyncha struthersii. Taxonomy (NCBI): domain Eukaryota; kingdom Metazoa; phylum Chordata; class Aves; order Charadriiformes; family Charadriidae; genus Ibidorhyncha; species Ibidorhyncha struthersii. Next base: position 677,512 of record VZSZ01010165.1, read on the forward strand.
AGAACTGAGTGTTTTGTACATGTGGTTAAGACAACAAGTTTGATTATCATTTTGTTTCCTTTCTATAAAACAGCTTGTGTAACTACATTAATGGAAGATCAGGCCGACATATTACATAATATATACTCAGTATGTCCTGAAGATAAAAGATAATCTTCCCAAATGACACAGAACTTGTAAACATATTAGAATAAGAACACAACTGAATTTCTATTGGGCAAGAATATATTTTGCTTGACAAATATGAAACTTCTTTGGTCTTCAAAATTAGTTTCAAATACTGTAAATGTAGTTATTAAAAGCATTAAATATATTTACTCCAAATGCTTCTCACTAAAGATTTAGCCAAACAGTAGTTCTGCCATTACATATGATTTACAGATTTTTAATAAAACCAAGGTCTTCAGGAAATGACAGAAAAGTTGAAAGTTTGCTAGTGTTTTCAAGACCTTACACTTATACATACTGCTGTGCTTTGGAATTCAGCATACCATATCAGTGCTTCAGCATACCAGAACATTCATTCTGGAGCTAAAACAGATGTGCTTATTTATGCTGCTTTTAGCTGCCCTAGAGCAGCTCAATTTTAGAGTAAAACAGTAGTGCAAAATAGCTATGTTTTCACATCTTTGTGTACACATATGAAAAATAGAGCTTAAGAAATTCAATGCAGAAAACTTCATATATTGTACTTGTCACACTGGCATCCCAATCCTAAGCCAAGCAAAGCTTTAGTGTAATACACTGCATACTTTAGAACCAAGCTTCTGTCTGCTTCCCAGCATGCAGGCTGCTGTGACAGAGCCAAGTGGTGACCACCCTACAGAAATCAGAGGCCACATCTCAATGCTGTCTCTAGCCTCTGTGCACCACAGAGGAGTTTAACCTGCTCACGTAATTCAAAGCAGCTGTGGATGATGCTGTTTCAGACTGCCTCAGTCAATCTTCTTGAGTGGAATGTCTGCTTCTCTTTCCAAAAGACCTTCTCCTGCAGGAGTCCCACCAATATACGGCAACCACCTCTCCTTTTTTGTGCTAGATGAATTTATCCTCCTGGAGAGCAGCTCTCTGGAAAGGGACCTGGGAGTCCTGGTGGACAACAGGATGACCATGAGCCAGCAATGTGCCCTGGCGGCCAAGAGGGCCAATGGCATCCTGGGGTGCATCAAAAGGAGAGTGGCCAGCAGGTCGAGGGAGGTCATCCTCCCCCTCTACTCTGCCCTGGTGAGGCCGCATCTGGACTACTGCGTCCAGTTCTGGGCTCCCCAGTTCAAGAAGGACAGGGATCTGCTGGAGAGGGTCCAGCAAAGGGCTACAAAGATGATTAGGGGATTGGAACATCTTTCATATGAGGAGAGGCTGAGGGATTTGGGTCTCTTTAATCTGGAGAAAAGAAGATTGAGGGGGGATCTTGTTAATGCTTTCAAATACTTGAAGGGAGGATGCCAGGGGGATGGGAGCAGTCTTTTTTCAGTGGTGCCCATTGATAGGACGAGGGGTAATGGGCACAAACTTGAACATAGGACGTTCCATCTTAACATGAGGAGGAACTTCTTTACTTTGAGGGTGGTGGAGCACTGGCACAGGCTGCCCAGAGAGGTTGTGGAGTCTCCCACTCTGGAGACATTCCAAACCTGCCTGGACGCTGTCCTGTGCAACCTGTTGTAGGTGACCCTGCTCTGGCGGGGGGGTTGGACTAGATGATCTCCAGAGGTCCCTTCCAACCCTGACCATTCTGTGATTCTGTGATCTTTGCTAAAATGGTAATTTCAGCAACACAGAAACAAGTTGTGAATTTGGGCTAAATTACTAAAAAGTGTTTCCTGGAAATCTTTTCAGAATAGATCAATTTTACATCGTGTGTGCGTTCTCAGAGTCCTGCATCCAATTCTCCCCTCTGCCAGAGGGGATGCAAAACCACCTCTCCTGCCTCATACAAGAACGTGGCAACTACTAAGCAGCAGAGTACTCTGGAGTGGTGCAATCTCAGCCTCCACCAGTGATACACGTTCACATGTAAACATTTAGTAGGCAAGAACAGGACACAGGAACACTTGTCCTGTGTTACAGCCTACCTACTTAGGAAGACAGTTGGTCCTTCTCTATACGTTTGCATCGATGAATTTTTTAAAGCCTGTTCCATAACAGAGAAAAGGTTCTGGAGCAGAGAAGGAAGGCAACATATCCACTACAGTCTGACAGAACACCCAACAGAGAAATGTACGTTCAAAAAACATTCAGTCAAAGAAGAAAACTTGGATTTTCCCAGGTTTCTAACCACTAAACTAGTGATGAAAACAGATGTTACCACAATCAACCTTTGATTCCCCTTGTACTACTTTTGTTCAAGTATTTTAACAGCATATTTATAAAATTTTCATTCTGCTGAGAAAAAAAAAAGATATTTTCTTGTTTTTATTAGACTAAGAACATTCCTTCTCTCAGGTTTCCAGTTCAGCAACCAAATGAAGAAAAACAATTACATGTCCTTTGAGCTGGTATCCAACTATTTCCATATGGCTAGACAACGTGCCTTACTAAATGAAATAGCCAGTGTAGTGCTGACCTGGACAGCAGCGTAACAGTGAAAATATGTATTTTGTTTCCAAGATTAAGAACTGGTCTTCCCTGGTTTCATATTTTGAAATATGAGCAATAACCCTCTTTCTGAATCTCAGTGGCATCTCCTTCCTGAAGAAAATAGTTTCTGTAATCTCTTCCCAGTACCACATAACAAATTCAAAATGGGATTTCTCCCCCTTCTTTATAACTAGTTCTAGAGATACATATATTACCTTCAGCCATCAGGTATGAATTTCTTCAGTTTCTAATTACTGAATTTTTAGGGGTTGATGCCAGAAATAGGACGACTTCTGTTTTAGATCAGCATCCACCTTTACAGTATTCGGTTTTAGCTTATATTATCCTGCCAATACATCCTTTTTTACTAAAAGCTCTGCAGAGAAGCAGCAGCATTCTGAGGCCTCCTCTGAAGCACGAGGGAAAGAGAACATCAGTGATTAAACCCATGATAGATTCTCATGCCTTAAATAGTGACAATTTTAAAGAGGCATTCCCAAATCTTTTACTGAAATATTAACTCATATATGTCAGTATGTATCAATTTAATACTCAAGGATTTTTGCTGACATACAAAAATAGGGAGCAGCAAAACTTTCCACAGGAGCACTGCCTCAAAAACACTTTTTTTTTTTTTTTTAAAATGTTCGCTAATAAAATATTTGCCTGTGACATAAATACATTCAGGTTTTTGCAATATACTTTGTTATTCATTTCCATTTGCAGGTTCTATCTACGAAACTACTGATCATAGAATGGTTTCGGTTGGAAGGGACCTCGAAGATCACTGAGTTCCAACCCCCCTGCCATGGGCAGGGACACCTCCCACTAGACCAAGTTGCTCAAAGCCCCATCCAGCCTGGCCTTGAACACCTCCAGGGATGGGGCACCCACAGCTTCTCTGGGCAACCTGTTACAGTGTCTCACCACCCTCAGAGTAAAGATTTTCTTCCTCGTATCTACTCTAAACCTACACTCTTCCAGTTTGAAGCCATTAGCCCTCATCTTACCACTACATGCCCTTGTAAAAAGTCCCTCTCCAGCTTTCTTGTAGGCACCCTTAATTAGAATATCTGTGTATCAATTTGATTGTCTAAAATAAAAGTCAGTTGTATAGACATAGCTTTTTCTAGGAAAAATAATTATTAACATTACCATATGGCACACAGTAAACCCAGGGAAGTGACTCATAAAACCACACAAAATCATTTAAAAGGGTTGTAGGAATGTTCAGATGTAGCACATCAATTGACTAGTATTATGTTTGCATACAGCTTCTTCAGTCAGTTCAAACAGCCAAGTATCAGAACACAGATGGTCAAGAGTATACTTTTATATTCAGTCATTTTCCTGTTAGAAGACATATCTACCACATAATTCAAAATCAGGAATTAATGGGGTTTTTTGCCTTCAAATCTGCTAGATGCAGTAGAAGGTTATTATTTTAAAAAAACAAGCTAAATGTTATCACCAAAAGAAAATGTTTGTTTTAAAATAATGTCTGGTAAATCAAGAGTTAAACTGATCCACCCACCAATGTACCCACATATGTATGTAATGTCTTTTGTTTGACATTAAGATTTTATTTTTATACCTATTCCAACTACAAATTAAAACCAAATTATGTATTTGCATGAATGTTCTAAATAAGTATTTCTAGCTTACATGAAAACTAAGACTAGATCTATCAATTGTTCAACTGAAGTCCCAATGAATAAATGAAAACAACCACGGTAAAGTACCAAGAAAGCTACTGATTGTATGAAGTTTGAGAAATCTACTTTAAAAGCCTCACAGAAAAACTGAAACATTTTTCCTTCTTTGAAGACCATAAAAATAACACAAGCTTGCATAAAACAACGTGAGAAAGGACTTAGAAAGCTACACAAAATATAGAAATTCAACTGACTGCAGTGCTGCTCCCTGATGGCAAGGGAGCCAGCTACTGCAGTCCCCTCATTGTTCTTGCCAAGCTAAGACATTTTTTAGAAAAAAAGAAACAAAAGGCATGTTTCAGTTCTGGAAATTACTCAAGAGAGGCAAAATGCTAATCCTTTCTCTGGCAGATAATTAAGGGAAGAGCACATTAAAGATTCCTGCAGTTCATCTTTGATTTTTTTTTAAATGCTTAATACCCATAAGTATTTAAGGAAATCTACTGCACTGGTGCTTTAAGAACCTAAGGAACACAGACAAGTAGGTTGGAGCTGTCTGCAAAAACCATAATGCAGGTCAACTTAAAATATTCAATTACCTATTACAGTAAAAGCTCATACTAACTATAACATTTTTACAGAGAGAGCAGCTACCACAGGAACAGCACAGTATTGTCAGTAATTAAACATGAAGCATCTTTCCCCTAACCCACATTAAATTATTTGATTTTAAGCAAAGAAGGCTGGTCATGATTAAGGCATTAAAAAAAAAACCTGAAGATAATGCAGGCACTTTTTTTTAAAAAAAATATTGGCACTAGTATAAATGCAGACTCCAAAAATGCATAAATATGGAAAAAGCATAGAATACAAACATTTCTATCTATGTATAACGAAATGCACTTAATAACTTGAAACTATAGAAGCCCTGCTTTGAAAGTTGAGCTATTCTGCTTCTGCCATCTGGCTTGAAAGGGAAAATAACCATGAATATATCTTTCAGACTTTATTAATATATGGACAAGTAAAACACAAGCATGAGATAATCCAATTATCATACGCAGAATCTGACTCAGCAGTTTGTGTAACTCCATAAATACAGCGATTGTATGTTAAATAAAATATGTACCTTGTGTAATGTTGCTTTAACAGATATGTAATTTAACAGTAAAATAATATATTTTTAAAACCTATTTTAATTTTGATCATCATTGTAAACAGTATGATAATTTTTAATTTAAAAATACAAGTTTCTTGGTAGAATACTTATTAAATGCAAAGCAACATTTAAATGCAAAGTGTTTCAAGAATTTTTATGTTTAAAGTAGAAAATACACAATGGCTTGATTATGCTGTCTGATATGTTAGAAAAAAAAAGTATCTGCATTCATAGTGTTCGAATTTAAATTTTAATGAAATACAGATCCAATAGGATACTCCAAATTACTGATAGGAAGCAAACTGCTATTTCCCTTACCTAGATATATTGTTGAAGCTGAGGAAGAGACGTTGGAGATGGGGCAAAGTATCCACATCTTTCTGGAAGGAAAGATAGAGGCATAAATTCAGTAGCTGAAAGTAGCTTTTGAACCTCTTTACTTTGCCTGATGAAATACTTTCACTTCTATATGCTATAACCTTGCTGCAACATTGATTTCTGTTGAACGTGCAGCTCCATTTCTCCCTAGTGCAGACTGCAAGGGAGTGTTTCAGTGCAGATATCTACTCTGCAGAACAAGCTGCATCACTTGCAAAGCAAATGATGTTAAATAAAAGAGGATAAGGCTGCTGCTGGTTTCTGAACAAGCTTTTGGGAAATAAGCCAAGGTGCTGTCTCAGCGTTTAAACTGCAGGATAAACAGACTGAAGAAAAAAAATAAATAAAAAAGAGTACGTTCATTTGGTGAACATGCTGAAATAAGATTTTTGAAGTTTTGAATTAGCACTACCAAACAGCAGTCACTCTTCAGCCAGAGAATGATCTGAAGGACTCTGTCACCTTTACAATTAAAATCTGTAAGGAGGAATGAGTTTCCAGAATGAGTAATTGTGAATTTAATATGTGCCCCTAAAGACCTCTGCAGAAAACCTCTGAATAGCAAATAGCTCAAATATTAGTAAAATGAAACATATCAAGTAAGATCAAACTTCATTTATGAAATATAAATCCATAATGGCCAGACAGCCCAGTCTGCAGTGTTTCACATACCGTTCAGACTGCACACCTAACCCCTCAGTTATAAACCTGCATCTCCTTCTCCTACTAAAGAGCATACTGCAACTTGCAACCAGTGGACACAAACCTGTTACTTACAGTACAGGGAAGCGTTGCACAGCTCGCATTTTAGCCACAAATCTTATCTGCAGCCCTTTCTCCCTCCACCTGATTTGTGACACATCTACATATCATTCCAGAAACAGAAATAGTTCATTCTACCCAAACAGGTGAACACAAGGCAGCTCTACACAAACCATGCAGCCGCTGTTAATGCAACAGTACATGTGAGCTAACAAGCATTGCTAAGAGTCATAGCTCTGTACACAATAAGTAGGGCTTATTAGCTCAGGTCTGCAGTTGCAAAACTTCTGGTTCAGAGCTGTTCTGAACCCTCCCAGACCAGACCATGGAACGATTAAGTTCACAGCAGAATTACATCTGGACATCCCCTAGCGGTGGGGGCGCATGATACAGGTGGACATACACATGAAGACAGGCACTATAGGGTTGTGCACAGTAATTCTTAAGCAGCAAAGGTTATAATTAATCAAAGAATTTTGCACTGGAGAATACAAAGTAATTTCCCCAGAAGACAGTAACTAGCATGATATGTTGCTGTCCTATAAAATATGTTGCAAGTTTCACAGGCATGTCAGCAAACACCTTCATGTTTGAAAAAACAAACAAACAAACCAAAACAAAACCAAACAGGATTGGGGGAACAAAACAAACAAACAAAAGGCTAAGCCTCCAGCTACTTCAGTTTTGATACAAAGTTATATAAGGCAGTGGACATACAGGGCAGGAGTTCTTTTGTGAAAAGATGGTAACACCTACACCAGTCCTCCCTCAAGATCAAGCTGCAGATGACAAAAAACCAAAATTCTAAGCTTTTAATACCTCGAAGCATTCAAGCAGGTCCATCTTTCAAACAAAAATACAGCTCATCTTCCTAACAGTGGACCGTAATTCACAACTGGCTGGGAGGTAAACAGACATTCTATCATTCATGGTATGTATAGATGTGTGCATTTGATACCATACAAGACCCTTTGTAATCATTTATTCTGTCTGTTCGCTATTCTTCAGAATAATCGGACTTCTCGAATACACTTCCAATCTTACAAGATACGATTCTGCTATAAACCAAGCCTCAGGACTGCCTTTTTAAATCCTACAGCTTTGGACAAACTACAGTTTATTCTTATGAAAATAACTACTCCTGATTAAGAAATTCCAGACAAAAAAATGGTCCCAAAATTGCTAATCTAAGGCCAGTGGATTGTAAGATATTATTATATGTTTAATTGCCCATAAAAACTATAATCTGGTTGGATAACTTGAATTACTCAATATAGTTAACTGCAATGGGTATGGAGTTCAGTATGGAACCTCATTTTGTTTGACTAATGGGAATATCATCTTTCCTACACAAGAACAATACACTTATAGCGGAGGGGGGGGTGGGGTGGGGTGAAAAATAAGGAAGGTTCACAAAAAGTGTACTGAAAGAGAAAGGCATTTAAATTAAATTGATTTTATTTCATTATTTTGGGAGGGCAAACTTTTTTAAATTGAGGTTAGATTCTTTCATTTAAAGAAATAATCAAGTTAAAAAGCTTGATTCAGAACGATAGTGTTGTCATAGTAGCTAACTAAAACACAGTCCAAAAACTAAAGTAAAATGCAGAAACCAAAGTATTTTAATGATCTTAGAGTGAAAATTTTGCAGTTAGGTGCTGCATCATAACTATATCATAATTAAAATGACACCCCACCCCCTGCCCAGTCAGCCATAAGAAAACCTAAACCTCATCTTAAAGGAAAGAAATCTAAACTCCCTCCCTCAACTACTCAAGTACTCCAGGAATAATATAACAATATCTTGGATATTCTTTTCATAAAGTGATATATCTGGTTTTACATTTGTGGATTTTCAGTAATATCATACTGCAGCAGATTCTGAATTTCAGTACAAAAGTAGTGCAGACTTCATACTTTCAGGGTTTCTCCTCAAAAAAAATTTAAACAAATTTAAGTAAAGAAAAACATGTAAATTTTTGTGCACAGAGAAAAAGACAACACCTATAATTAAAATAAGAAAAAGGTTTTATTTTAGGAGACATATTTACTTTAGGTTTCAGACAGTATGACATGTCCAAGACTTGAGTTCATATGATTTAAGAGCCCTTCTCTAGAGAAAGGAGCATTAGCATCATACTTGCTAAAATCACCATCCTATTAAATAAATAAAATCACACCCACACCCCCCACACCATTCCATTAGCATTTAACCAGGGTAAAAAAAAAAAAAAAAAAAAAAACACCCAAAACCCAATTAGACAAAATAAAGTACTTCCCTGAAGAGAATATCTTCTGAAACACTGTCTCTGGCCAGGAAAGACTAAAACATTGAGATACAGCACATAGTCCAAGCCTGTAACTCACCAATTTAAATTTCATGCTGACTCTCCATTTGTGACAACAGGAAGCAAGGAGAAAGCATGAGCTAACCCTGAGAGGAGTGAAAAGGCAGCAGCTACAAGCAAGGAAGAGAATTCTAGGTAACATAATTGATGTAGGGGAAAGGTAGAATCATAGAATCCTCTAGGTTGGAAGGGACCTTGAAGATCAGCGAGTCCAACCATCAACCTAATACTGCCAAAACCACCACTAAACCACGTTCCCAAGTACCACGTCTACCTGTTTTTTAAATACCTCCAGGGATGGCAACTCAACCGCTTCCCTGGGCAGCCTGTTCCAGTGTTTGATAGCCTTTTTGGTGAACAAATTTTTCCTAATAGCCAACCTAACCCTCTCCTGATGCAACTTGAGGCCATTTCCTCTTGTCCTATCGCCTGCTACTTCAGAGAAGAGACCAACCCCGACCTTGCTACAACCTCCTTTCAGGTATTTGTAGAGAGCAATAAGGTCTTCCCTCAGCCTCCTTTTCTCCAGACTGAAAAGAAAAACCCAAACAGTTCCCTCAGCTGCTCCTCATAAGACTTGTTCTCCAGACCCCTCACCAGCTCCGTTGCCCTTCTCTGGACACTCTCTAGCACCTCAGTGACTTTCCTGTAGCGAGGGGCCCAAAACTGAACACACTATTTGAGGTGGGGCCTTACCAGTG
>VZSZ01010165.1:687239-707795 GCA_013398815.1 Ibidorhyncha struthersii
GATCCAGCCTGTCCAGATCCCTCTGTAGAGCCATCCTACCCTCAAGCAAGTTGACACTCCCACCCAACTTGGTGTCCTCTGCAAACTTACTGAGGGTGCACTCGATCCCCTCATCCAAGTCGTTGATAAAGACATTAAACAGAACCTGCCCCAGTACCGAGTCCTGGGGAACACCACTTGTGACCAGGCACCAACTAGATTCACCACCACTCTTTGGGCCTGGCCTTCCAGACAGTTTTTTTACCCAGCGAAGAGTACACCCATCCAAGCCATGAGCAGCCAGTTTCTCCAGGAGAATGCTGTGGGAAACAGTGTTGAAAGCTTTGATAAAGTCCAGGTAAACAACATCCACAGCCTTTCCCTCATCCACTAAGCGGGTCACCTTGTCATAGAAGATCAAGTTTGCCAGCTCCTGTGCCTTCAAGACTTCCTTCTTGAAAAACACCCAGCCTTCCTGGACTCCTTTGCCCTTCAGACTGCCTCCCAAGGGTGTCTGTCAACCAGACTTCTGAAAAGACCAAAGTCCACCCTCTGGAAGTCCAAGGCAGCAGTTCTGCTGACCTCCCTCCTTGTTTCTCCAAGAATTGAAAACTCTGTCATTTCATAATCACTATGCCCAGGACAGCCTCCAAACATGACATCCCCCACAAGTCCTTCTCTGTTGACAAGCAGCAGGGCATCTTCCCTAGTACCATAACAGAATCAGAAATGAGCAGAATTTTCTTATTTTTGAAATATAAAAACAATTCATACATGGTTAAGTATCAGAATTTCGAGAGAGGAAAGGCTCAGCAGCCATAGGAGACCAAGAACTAAAGGAATTATGAGGAAAATACTGCTATTTAGTCAACTTACTGTATTATTTTAAAAAGCATTTGTTTAAATAATCTGCTTGCCATACCTGAACTACAGCTCAAAAATTGCAAAGTTAACAGCTTTATTTTTTAGAACATAAAGGCTTATGACGCTGGGTTAAAGCTTCAACCAGGAATTCTGCTTTTAAGATCAACACATATTTTCTCTGCATTTGGCTCAGAAATACTCATAAGGAGATGAAATTTAAGATGATCCCACTGCTTAGCTGAGCTACAGAAATTAAGAGAGGGTTTGTTTCTAGGAAACAAACTTGTATAGGAAAAAGTCTCTAAATTTATACGTTAGAACCACAAAACTGCTTCAGAATCTTTGCCCCCCCACCCCTTGGAGAACCATCATGAGCTATCAAGATTTGAATCACTACTAATGATCACATTTAAATAATACCAAAAACAAATTGCTGTTTGTTTCACCTTTATGTTGTAAGGATTGCAGCAGAACAAGATAAGCAACACAATATGGGGAAGCACAAGATTTCACAAATCTGAAATGCTGATACAGTTTAAACAAGTTACAGTAATAGTACATTTTATTAAACATAAAGGAAAAGAGAAAAAGAAAAAGAGTTTTGTTCCTTACTATAGCAGAGACTTGATTATGACGAAGGTTGAGCTCTGTGAGCGAATCCAGTCCATTAAGGTTTTCTACAATAGTTAGTAGGTTTCTGGCAAGGTTTAACACTCTCAGTTCACTCAAATGACTGATGTTTTCTATTTTAGTAATCTGTGAAAGAGGTATAATTATAAACGTGCATACTATGTTCTATATAGATATACAATAGATATACATAGCGCATACATTTTTTTTGAAAGAATACATGAACAATTAACTTATTACAATAATGTGCTGCTTGTGTATTTTTATAAACCATCATAATCATGTCATAAATTGCTGATAACAAGCTACAGTTTGCTAGAGATTAAGTACCAGTATGCATTTCACTAATATCTTTCTAGTCATACTGCAGTAAAATCAGTCAACACTTACTTCCATACCATCAGAAATTAGGTTATTTCAGCTGTGCTACTCTGTAGCAGCAACCTTGAAGACACCATAAAACTAAGATAACACTGCTGATACCATGGTATGCCAAAATGGGGAAATTTTGTGCATGGTTGATCCTTTATGTGTCTGCAAAGCACTCAAACACACATCCAAATTTTCTGGTACATATGCTACAAGAATATGCAGCATCGTATCTCCAATATCACAGAACTCTGCACCAATTTCCCTTCATGCCTTTTAAAAAGCCAGTAACAGCATTCACAGCTCTATCTACAGGAGCTCCACAGACAGACTTTCCAGCAGGTCATGAGGACAGGAACCTGCTGCGAGTCTGGGGCAAGGAGCAGCCACAGCCCTCTGGAGAAGAAAGAAATTATTCTGAAATTGGAACTTGTAAGGAAGTTTTACAAGCAGGTAATTGCTGGGATCAGTAAGACACACTCAAAAGTTAGAAAAGAAAGCAGCAGCATCCTTAGTTTGGATACACAGCACGTTTGCTTGACAGTCCCCAGCACTTCTTCAGCAACTCATGGCAGCCTGTGATTAGAAAATGGAGGGATCAAACAAAGCGACTAAACTACAGTAAACAGGCAAGTGCCCCAGGTTTGTTTTTATACTTAATTCCCTATTTTAAAAATTCAGGTGATCTTGCCCCCCAAAAACAAAAATCATCAAGAGTAGTAATAGCTGCTGGTCCTTAATTTTGACTTTCTAGAAATGCAACCGTGTTTTACTAAGGCATTAATTATTGTTCTGTTGACACAGACACTGCTGTTTGTATTTCTTAGAGTCATCCACTCAAGGATCTCTATCCAGATATGTATTTCTGATAGTAGTCTGCAATCCGTCCTCCAGCATCTATCCAGATATTTACACAGGACTTGCATACAGCAACATATCATCGAGAAGATTAAGCATTGCCACTGCACAGGAGGATATTGCTATCATATTCTCACTGAAACACGTGCTATATGGCAGAAAGAAGGCAACAGGTTATCCTGCGGAAAAGACTTCAGCCTTCCACAACGTGTGGTAATGTATCCAAGGATACAGAACACACAGCTACTAACAAGTATAATGAATTCCCTTGCAATTAGAATTATCATCTGCTGGACCACTGCAAGCTCCCTTCAGCACCTTGTACTCAGGCACACTATTCCTCCCCAAAGCTCCCAACAGGAACTAGATACGGACAAGCAAGATAGCGACTGGTGTCACACACCTTCCCAGTGATAATGAACTTTGATGCTTTAGATCAGTACAAATCTGGCCCTGACAATTTCCAGAAAGTGTCTAGCAGCTCCTGGAATGGGAGAAGTGGTAAGGTAGCTGTTAAATAACAGTTTGCAAACGCATAACGTTGTTGGTAATTTTCACATATATACACGTGTGTACACACACACACTTATGTCTATAGTTATGTCTATGACATATCACTCAAATATGCTGCTACAAAAAGTATTTCAGCAATTTTTCCATTAAAAAGCATATAAAAGTAGATAGCAAAACCAAAATTAAAGAACACCTTAAACCAACCTTTGACTCAACTGCTAATTAAAATATTATGAATCTTCCATTTATGTGTATTATATGTAGAAAATAAAAATTATTGGGATGCAAAAATATTACAGCAAAAGGAACAGGAAATACCACCATTTGGAACAATATTTTCAGACAGAAAGACTTGTAAAAGCAAAGCCAAGAGCAGATGGTTAGCATGAAGCGCACAGACCTCTGCGGATGTCTGCTTAGCTAGAATTACAGCATGCCACAATGTAGAATATTAATCCTGGTATTTTACTGCTATCACAGAGATAATGATTTCATCAGCAATGTATAGAAATACACTTTGCTAAGTTTTAAGATTACTGGATTTTCTTTTTCAATTATTCATGCACGCATCAAGATACACCAGCTTTTAGTACATACTGTTAGGTGCAGATTAGATAACAAGCCATTTTTAGAGGATTCAAATAATATTTCTTTTACTAAAAAGAAATTATATCTGTGACTAATTTCTATTAATTATAAATAAAGGATTATTATTAATCATTTTTAGTTGCTTTTTCAAACACATAAGTGAAAGACTTGTAAAGATTGAAGAAAAACTATTCTATTTTCTTGTTTACTTAGCTATGAAATAGATTTGTTTCAGAAGAGATTGTTATGCACCAGATAATCACTCATCAATAATTAAACTGCACAAAAGTTGCATCTTTTAACACACATTTCTGAGATTATTGAAAAGAAGTCCAAGCCTGAAAAATCAAGTTGCACTTTTATTTCCTTTTACTAATATCCTTGAAGTTTTGGCAAAGAAAATGATTCACAGAATTAAACAGAATACAAAAAATAACTGTAATGACTTTTTAAAATTGAACATATTATAGAGTAAATTCCATTCTAAATAAATTTAGAATGAAATTCAAGTTCAACTTGACTCAACATTAATGCATCAGTCCACTAAAAGACAGAGTAAAGTCCATTTTAACCCTATCTAAAATAAAAAGGTTTTAAATAGATTTATATGTAACGTATGCCACATACTATTTACCTTGACAGCGAAGATCAAGCCAACAATCAGGGTTCTCTCCACTGAATACTCAGAGTGCTTGGAAGCACACTATTTAGAAATTAAATGTTTAGCTCAAAATTAAATGTAAGTTGTAGTGCAATAGATATACAATGCATACAATCATGTGCAGGGTCTCCGAATAATGTAGTATTACATGTCCATATTCATGTGTTAATAACCATAGAAACAGAGTCTCTACATAAAAATTTAATTAAGTGTTATGGAGACACTGTATTTTCTGACAAGTTTTTACTGGGCAGTACTAAAATCAAGAACCTTACTAAATCATGTAGGAAAACAGGCAAAAAGCAGTAATATGACAAGGGAATTGACATTTTGTCCTTTCTGTAAAGTCTAGGCATCAAGTGCAATATTTCACTAGGCATTGCACTGATTTTTTTTTTTTAACCTCCGTTTGGATATTTGTTATATGAAGGGATTCTCTTTAATTAGTAATGCATTTAAAATTTTGATTTGTGGAAAAAAAAAATCATGCAAGGTTTATCATTAAGCATTGTGAATACTACACGTGATGTTTTAAAGCATATCTAGTTCCCAGTACATTTCTCACGTGGGTGGGAGAAGTCTCAAAGTTCAGACCAAATCATGTTATCCAAAAAACCCAGCACCCAAATAAATTAAAATATTTTCCCAAAAGCAAAGAACAATGAAGTTTTCCTCCTTCTGTTTTTCCTCACCTCCAACCTCTTGGAAACATTCCAGTCTTAGAACTGTTTCACAATCTGCATTCCATCTATGGGACTGATTTACACCCCACGGGAGAGGGAGGGAGGGATTAAGACTATAACAGGAATCTAGCTCACTCATAACTGCTACTACTCCATGAACATTAATGAAAATAAATAATTTCTAGCTAGGCTCTAGCACTACTTTCGAAAAATAAGATTGATAAAATTTATATTCTGCATCTATTGAGAGTGACTGCTGAGATTTCTTACCTTATGAAGAAATACTGTGTGTAATGAGTTAACATTTTTTTGTTAGTGTCATGCATTTCAAATACCTTTAATATAACTTGTACACAAGATTTAATTGTTCAGTGATCCTCTGGGATCACAGATAATATATAAGAGATACTGCATATTATTAACAATAGCTTTGAGCACCAAAAAAATTAAAATTATTGCAAGCACCTTAGAATATTCCTGTAGTGAATTAAACTCCTGAAGTAAGAATGAAAACTATCTGGTCAGATATTATGTAATGGATATTACACATAAGATATTTTACTATTTTATTGTAAATATGTCCTATAGCATTTACAAACCATAAAAGGAAAAACAATAATTAAAAGAATAATACTTTTTCTTGCCAGATATGCGAGCATGTTCAATGTCCTCAAAAAGAATTGTGGAATATCACATTTACCAAAGAGTCAGTCTGGTAAAACAACTTGCCAAAAGGCATCAGGAAGATTTACTGGATTTTGCTATAAACTGCTACATTGAATTTTATGGGTTTTATTTAATGACATCAGAGAAGCCAAACCATGAAAACAAAGACTATAGAAAAACTCTGTTCTGTATCATAACTCAGAAGTAGTAATACTACTGTAGTAATTTATATTCCATGGTATATTGCAGTAATAATATTATTGTTGCCAGACAATACCATTTAAATGGTAGCATTTTACTTGTATAACTCTTCTCATCTACTGGAGTCTAACAAACATGTTAAACCACCTTCTGGAATTGTCTGTCTGACTGCAAAGGAAAGCTGGTGATACCAGAACCACTGAATGCAAGTTAACTCATATCTCAAGTAAACTGTACACAAGTAGCAAATACTCAGCTAACCCTCTACCATGATGAAGACTGCTCACCAGATATTCTCCCCTTAACAGAACAGTCTTTACTACAAANTCTATTAACTAAGACATGAACTTCAAAAGGCAAAACCCCAGTTAAAACAGAGTTGCTATATATATTAATACAGAGAATAAAAAAGCTGCAAAATAGACTATTGTTCTAATATACATATAAATACGAACCAGAGAGGATGACTCTATAACATAAACAGACAAACCAACAAGTTTTCTTCAAACTCAACTGTCTTATTTATCAACAAATAATTCGCCAAAATACTCCATAAAGTAACTTATGATCAGCCTTTACTCTCAAGCAGTAACAGAATGGATGAATAGAAGCAATCAGTGCAAACTGCACAGGAAGTGCTATAAGGACCAACAGATTCAATGCATAATTTCATCAAATGTGTGGGATTTATAAACATCAAAACCACAGGAACACTCCTATCCTAAGCCCAAACACAAAATGCCATTCAATGAGTACTGTAGTAGGATGTTGATTAGGTATGCTACAGCTCAAGGAACTGCAACATTCATCCAACAAAGAGGTTTTTCATAGCCTTACAGGGAACATTTTTCCAAAGAATTGTCACCTTACTAGTCTCCTCAAAGTAGTTCTTCCTCTCTACTATTCTTCTTTTATTTCTAAAAAGGGAAAATAGGAAAAGAAGAGATAGTGAATTTAATCTAAAGTAACTCTAGCCACAGAATCAGAGCATCCATTTTGGTCAGAAGGGACCTCTGGAGATCATCCTTTCCAACCCTCCTGCTCAAAGCAGGGTCAACTACAGCAAGCTCCCCAGGAACACATCCAGTCGGGCTTCGACTGCCTCCAGGGATGGAGATTCTACCACTTGTCTGAGCAACCTTCTCCAGTGTTCAGCCACCCTGACAATAACATTTTTCTTAAATTCGAACAAGTTTATTGTATTTCAGGAACTTCAATATTTCTTCTCCTTTTGCTGGACACCACTAAGATAAGCCTGGCTCCATCTTGTTTAGACCCTCCCATCAGCTATGTATATACATCTCTAAGAACTCCCTGAGACTTCTCTTCTCCAGGCAAAGCAAATTTCAGCTTTCAGCCTCTCCCCATACAAGGGATGCTCCAGTCCCTTCATCAATGACCTCTGTGCCTCTGCTGGACTCATTCCCGTAAGTTTGTGTCTGTTTTGCACTTGGGAGCCCACACCTGCCACAACCCGCTGACAACACACTTCCTAATGCAGCCCAGGATGGTGCTGGCCTTTGCCATACAGGCACACTGCTGGCACACGGCCAGCCTGCTGTCCATCAGAGCCCCCACGTCCTTTACTACAAAGTTGCTTTTCAGCTGGTAAGCGCCCAGTCCATACTCATGTGGGGCGTTATTCCTCCCTGAGCGCAAGACTCTGCATTCCGCTTTCTTGAATTTCATGAGACTTCTCTCAGCCCATTTCTCCAGCCTGTCAAGATCCCATTGAATGGCAGCACAGCCACCTCATGTATAAAGCTCTCCTTCCAATTTCCTGTATTGTTAATAATGCAGGTCATCAATGAAGACGTTAAAGAGTATTGACCTAGTATCAACCTCTGGGGTACAACAACAGTGACCAGCCTCTAGCTAGGCTTCGTGTCACTGATCACAAAGCTTTGAGCCTGACAGTCCAGCCAGTTTACATTTCACCTTACTATCTACCTAGTCCAAATTTAATTTAATTTAAATTTGTCTATAAAGATGTAATGGGAGACAGTGTCAAATACCTTCCTAAATTCAAGATAAAAAACATCCATTGCGCTCTACTCATCCACTATACTTGTCATTTTGCTGTAAAATGCCATTTCCTACATAAACTCATGGTGACTACTCCTGGTTGCCTTCTTGCAAATAGGTTTGGAAATGGGTTCCAGGACTATTTGTTCTATCGCTTTCTCAGGGATTGAGGTGAGACTGTCTTGTTTCATAGCATCTGACATATGCTTATTTATGTCATCCCTGTTTTAATCCAATTACAGTCTACGCAACAACTTGCTCATTGAGCAGACAGCATTCAGGCAAAGCTTCCATCCAAGTTTTAGCTTACCAATAGTTTTCTTGAAAGAATCTACTATTTCTTCCCAGACCAGCCCCTTCTGGTATCAAAACCCCACTACTAAGCCTCTTCCTGGTATCAAAACCCCTTCTACTAACTTAACTACAATGACAGGTTTTGTAATAAAGTTACAAGTGTTTTCTTCAAAAATATAAAAACATCCTTTTTAAATTAATAGAATCAAAAAATAAATGCAAAACCAAGTGTGCAAGTCTGAGTAGTGCCTTTAACAGTATGAACTTTGCATTATGGCCCAAGAATATCACATTAAGAAAATCCTGAAAATATTCCTGGCAACAAGATATAGATGATACCACAAAGACAGCTGCCTTTCTAGAAATTAGTCTTAAAGTTTTGTGCTTGGCCTGTCTCAGTGCCAGTCCAATCCAAACCATGACAGTGCTGGATCAGGATTATGTTTCCCACGTACGCAGCATTAAATAATTTCTCATATCTTTAAGAAACACAACTTTGAACATAAAATGAAAACAAAAGTACCATAAAAATATCTGTAAGCATAAGAAATAGAGTATGACTGAAAAGATGGCAACATTAAGTAACCTATACAGTCTGTTTCACAGTTACTGGAAGTGAGCAATGGAAAACGATGCCCAGAGGAAATCTCATGTTCACATAGCACATACAGACAGTCATACTACACTGGCAGTCAATGACACTTTTGTACACTTAAAATCAATTACATTTTTACATGTCTATAAGAAAATAAGACATAAGTGACGGACACCACGAAAGTGCCCTTACACCTTTTACTTGAAATAAGAACCATCCTGATAAAGGAAAATTGCTGCCCATCACTGGTTACAAATTATAAAACTGACTGGATTTGTTGTAAATTTTTACTTTCCTGTGAGAACTGGGTGCAAGATAACACCACAAGCAATCTAAGAAAAAGATGTATCAAGAGCTTATTAAGCTAAAGCAAATAATTTTCTACTATTTTTCATTATGACTGACAATCAGGATATTGTTTCTACATTCCTGATTCCAATTGATCTGTACCAAATTAAAGAAAAAAAAAATGTACATGTTAGAGATGGGACACTATATCAAAAGAACAATGATCAGAATCCACTATTTGGAACTATATACTAACAATTCATTTCTAATTCTACTGATCTGTTGTTTAAATTGCTATGTTCTGCAATATTGGAACATGGATTTTGAAACTGAAGTCTGTTCTTGAGAAATTCACAATGTGGAAGAAATACCATTTAAGATAGACTAGAAGGCTGCCATAAATAATGATCCCACAAATCTAAATAAAAGACAGAGCCCTCCTATTCACTATTAAATAAGCAAACAAAAACAACAAAACTCCTCGTCCTATGACTTCAAAACAAGACACTAGTACAGCTTAGACTGATAGGTCTCAAACTCAGTATTTCTTTCCTTCTTTATTTCTTCCCTTATGCCTTCAAAAATAGCTAATAACATGTATGGCAGAGTGGTGTTTTAAATCTTTAATTGCTCAAAGACAGGAAAAAATAATGTTAACATGAAAACTTGCATATCTTTAAAATGGAAAGGAACAGAAAGATAATTTATTAACCTAAGAAGTTCATAGCCTTTATTTGGTCTTTCCATGAAAAATAGACTCAACCTATTAAAAAAAAAATGCAGAAAACAATTTCATTTCCTAACATTTGTACCCTTCATGTGTACATTTATGATTAAAACTTTCTGAAAAACAAAAGCACTTATACTCCAGAGATTTAATATTTAACTCCTGATACAAGATAATTTGTTATATTCTCTGAACTAAAGTAGGCCTATTATAATGAAGCTGACTAGTAGCAGCCAGTTGGGCACTATGCCCAAAACTCCTAATAAAGTTCTAGTTTATGTAAACTAAGTTGTGCAGACACTGGAAGGGGGAAAAAAAAAAATCCTATCTACTTCACGATCATTTGCAAGAGTTGTGCATGACCTATGTTTCATTTCCATCAGTGATTCCTCCACTGTGCTATAAAAGTGTGCTGACTGGCACAGCTGCATGTCTAGTCTGCAAGTATTTTTATCAAAATTATAAGAACACCCTCAAACCTAGAACAGCAATAAAAAAAGGATTATAACTACAGAAGCACTTAGCCATCTCCAAACACAGACACTCTAAGGATCCGAGGGCAATGTCATTATCTGTTCTTATACTGCCTCTGTACAACATGCATACTATTGGACTAATATTATTCAAAGAAGCCACAAACTTATCACATCACGTAAAACAACAACTCATTATAGTGCTAGCTTGTCTTTTTCTTTTTTTTTTCTTTTTCTTTTTTAAAAAAAAGCATTCCCATTCCCCACTGTCAAGCAATTGTGTAATAAGGAACACACACAGAGAAATCGGTAAGATGTCAAAACTGTCAGAACAGGAATCCAGAAAATTCACACATTGGTCTTACACAGTCACAATTAACCATATGATGTTTTAAACAGCTCAATTATGGAACATTTTTTATCACGTGTTTACAGCTCAATTATAGAACATTTTGTATCACGTGTTTTAAATTTATTTTACAAAAGAATCCAGCTTGCCCTTAATACTCCATGCTGTTTATGACATAACCATGAAATAGTATCTTCCTCTTATATGTACTACAGCTAAAACTTTATGCATCACTTGAAATAGAAATGCCTGTTTAGTCTCAAATTGGGGAAACGGAATAGACATTAAGTGACTTTGATTCATTCATAAGCATGAATCAATCGAGAGCGTGGACCCATTCTACTTTTTTTCTGTACAAATTTAAGTCTTCTATAGACATGTAAGGGATCTTGCTTAGTAAGATCACCAATAGTAGAAACAATACAACAAATCAATGGAACTTTAAATTCTTCTATGACTTCTAAGACTGTGTCACTTGAACAACACCACAAATAATTACACTAGATTACTATTCTGTAGGTGTGAGCACTATTATACTCAGTTAACTCAGCATTTTAATCACTGTAACTTTCCAAAAGTACAATGCTGAAAACACAAGAGAATTGACACAAAGATTCAATATAACATCATACCACCTTTTATTAATTTACTGATTTCTGTGACCTCAAAAGTCGTAAAATTTGCTACCAGCTCCCTTCCAAAAAGCAGTAGTTTGGTAAATGACACAGGAAGAGCATGATGTCTACAGAAGAAACATAAATGACCAAGTTATTGTATTGTACCTGATTTCCATGAAGGTCTAAAACATCAAGATTTTTTAGGTTCTCCAGATTTGAGATCCTCTTTATTCTGTAAAAATTTAAATTATGACATAAATTATTTTTCACATTAGATAAAAAGTATCTTTCGTTTCCCAGCTAATACAAAACTTAGCTATTTTTTCCTGCCTACCAAGAGTAACAGAAGAATAACAAAGTTCTGAACCATAAAAAAATAAAAACGATAAAAAAAGTGAATAAATATGCCTTAGACTATCACCTTCCTATCTGACTGTCAATAATGCAATAGTGGCAGAATGTATGTGGCTCTTCTAGGAAGATGAAAAGGGAAGGAATACTTACACCACTAGAAAAAAAAAAAAAAATCAACAACCAACCTATCCAGACACTTAAATGATTAAAAAAAAAACACAACATTATTACTGGCAAACAGCTAGTTCCAAACAAGTTTAAAGAAAGACTGTATTGAAACAGGCTTTTGAGAGTTTGTTAGAAGCACACGGGGTGGGGGGAAGCCACCAGTCCTTTTTAGACAGTATAGATCTCTAGATTTGGCAGTATTTCTTCTCTTTCTGTACACCTTCACCGCCTTAAAACTTTTCTGTCTTATTTTCTCAGATTCCAGACATAGGTTATTATATACTCAACAGCATCATCTACTGGCTAATGGTATTAAACATCACGTGTATTTTCCATTTACTTTGAGAATAATCAAAGATCACATATAGATCAAGCTGAAAACAAGTTGCCAGCAATTGTCTGACTTGTAATGATTTATGTCTTGTCCTAACTACCTCCAAAACATACTTTTATGTAAACAAACTATATAGCACTCAGTGTAGTTACGATTTGGAAAATAATTCCTTAAAGCACCTTAAAATTATCACTCCCATGCCCCGAGGTTTTGACATAAATAAAATTAATTTCTACAGGTGAATTTTTTAATATAAAAGCTATAAGCTCTAGTAACCTACTGCACTATTGAAAGTTGTAAGTTTTGACTAGAGGCTGAATTAGGAGCTACATTCTTTGTAGTCTGCACATAAAGTTTGTTTACCAGTTCATCCTTTACTGAATATAAAGAAAATAAGGAAACTGAACAAAACCAGAGCACAACCCTTATGTGTGTAAGCAATTCCACAGATACTTCTATTAAATTATTAGAATTAAAGGCTACTGGATTTGAACTGTCTTTTTAGAAAGTACTACAACTAGCAAGTTGTATCTCCCAACAGAACAGAATCTATAAATAAGCAATAAAATCCATGATTCATCTGCCTGATTTTTTTTCCCAGCTAAATACATCAGGCAGAAATACTTTTTATACATTATAAAGAATCAATGAATAGTTTACGTGATGTGAAAAGAGATTCCATCTGTCACACAAATCTATGAATATTTAATATTTCATAGCCAATCATAACAGATTAGATGCAAACATAAAATACTTCAGAACTGTTGCTAAAATTTACATAAGAAAGGAAGTTTCTGAAGAACATCACAAGCAAAAACTCTGTACTTCCTCAGTGGGATCCTTAACACTTAGCTAGTGTTAGGGACCAGCTCACTGGTCTCACAGCTAACATCGCTATCCGAAAACTCTGTAAGTAACAGAACAGGAACAGATCACAGTTGTTACACCATAAAGTAGTAAGGTGCTTTAAGTTAGTTTTATTATTTTCACCTGTTCTTTCCCAACAAAAGGACTCTTAGGGATCTAAGAGTTGAAAGCCCACTTATTTCTTCTATCTGATTATCATATAAATCTAAGAAAACAAGATGCTGCAGATTAGAAATATTTTGGATCCGGGTTATAAAGTTATGTTGAAAATTCAAAAGGCGAAGATGATCTTCCCCATCGATAACTGGACACACTGTCAGTTTTTGCCTGGAAGGAAAGGAAACAAAACAAAAAACACATGTAAGTAACAAATTGGTAATCCACCTTCTACTCACCCACTCTGACTGAACTGAGGAAAGTATATTGTCTTGATTATGGTAACATTAAGGTAATTAGGTTTGCTAATTAAACTCTGTAAATAAGGCAGTAACTCCTTACTATAAAAAAAAATAGTTAGCATGAAAATATAGCAGAAGTGCTTCCAAAATTCTCTGAAAGCCTGTCCTCTTAATCAGAGATTTGCTGGTTATGTGGAAACTACATGGAAGTTCCATGTTGTGACCACATTTAAATTTAAACAGATGCAGCCTGACGATTTTTTGTTTTTTTCCATCAGATACCACATAAGCAGCCCATTTAGATCAGAATTTGAAGTGTTCTATGTCTATGCGATTTTTCTTTGGTTTATAGAACTTTACATTTGAAATATAAATACATGAAATAAGCGTTAAAGTAAAAGATATAGGACACGATGCTGAAAGCGGTTATTATTATTTTAGGATTATTCTAGGAGTCCTACTGACCTGACAAAACTTTTTGTACTACATGAAACTTACCCCCCCCAAAAAAAAAAAAAATTACAATTAATTACAATTAAATATCTTTCAGATAGCGCTTTTCTTAATGCCCTGCTTAAGGAAAAAAAAAAAAAAAAAAGGTGGCAGCCATTCTACAGTCAATGCATCCCATTAGAACTAATGGAGACATAGCCTCTTTCCATAGATTACTTGGATGACCTTGCATTCGAGACTCACAGTAGCTCCTTAGTTTACAAGGAAAAGCCCCAGCTGCCCAGATGACTGCTGTATGGATATATTCATCACAAGGACACTCATACAGAATTTCTCTGTGGGACACGGTTCTTCTCTCAAAAACGCACACACACACACAAACCAACACCACCAAACCCACCACTCATACCACTGACCACAGGTATTAGCGGGATACTCATCACTTTGGACCATCAGAAGCAAGAGTCACAAGCTATGGTGTGTATGCTTGATAACCTTTCTCACCTTTCCAGGGTAAGTCTATCAGAGTTCAGGATTTTTTCTTCAGCAGTACGTTGCAATACAGGAAATGTTATTGATGCGCTGCTCCCAAAATTTGTGTTATCTATCAGAAAATCATACAGAGAATATATGAACTACTACTTTGTAAAATCATTTTATTAACTACAGATAATAAAAGCAGATGTTGATAGAACTAGAGACTAAAGCACCAAAAAAGTCCTACTGTATCACAAACAAATGCAGTCATTTAAAGGTAAAAGCATGCAATACCTAGTCATCACTGGTATTATATTTCATTCCATTGTCAAGAAAGAAACAGGCAGACATCTAAAATACATTTACAAAGCTATCCATCTTTACCCATTTTGTTAATGTAAGGGGGAAGAGGGAGGATGACCAAAAATACCTACAAAAAATCAACAAGTGAGCTTTGGCTTATCTGGAAAATGATCCACTGAAAAATATTTGTCAAAAATAGATCGTAGAATTATAGAATCATTTAGGCTGGAAAAGACCTTTAAGATCATTGAGTCCAACCACAAAAATCATTGTGCTTGCATACTACCACAAAAATATAGGCTCAGCTTCTATGTGTTTGCCCCCTTTTCTTTTCCTTCAAATAAATCAAATATGTTAACATTCATTCTTCAATAAACAAAGATTAATTGCTTTACTACTCTAGTGAGTTCATTGTTGTCTAAAATACGCCATTAGAAGACATACCTAAGTAAAAGAATTTGTTGTGCAATTTAGAATCTTTTCAGTGCTACTCTAACATTTATCACTAGCTACTCTAACAAAGCAGTGTAACAACCAACATTCTCTATGTATCCTTCAAAGTGAAAAAAAAAAAAAAATCCAGACCAAAAATAATAAATTAACATTGTTGCAAAAGTCTTAAATTACTTGTGTCTCAGGTTTTTAAGCCAATGAACAGAGGACCAGAGACTTAAAAATCAGTCTGAAACAGCACATGATAGCAGTACAGTGACTTTTTTCTTCTAATGTCATCCTCCTAAGGACACGTGTGAAAGATCCCTGTTTGTTAAAGAAAGGTATATAAAAAGCCTATATTTAAATGCCTATATTATATTTTTGGAAAATATTTCTAGTAGTTTCTTGACAATGATCTATTAACCTCTCTTAATACCTGAAGGTAACAGTGGGCAACACTTGCTATTCAGTCATATATTCTGACAGCCAGAAGCAGCACATCTTACAGGTCATAACTTTCCAATAAGACACCCAGTTTAAAAAAAAAAAAAAAAAAGATATTAACTATTAACAAGAAGTTTTCACTGTTACCTGAAGCATGTGAACTAATACTCTGGTTGCTTTGTCACGATCTAGATTTTGTAGGTGTGTGAATAGAAGACTCACCAAATCCTGATAAAGAACCTGCACTCTGCTTCAACTCCAAACCAGAAAGTTCTGTAAGACTGGATGGTACTGGAAGATAGATCTGCTTATTACGCACCAAAGGACTTAATACTCTTTGGTCTCCTGCGTGGGGAACAAAACCAAACTGCAGATTTAAATTTACTCCATAAGAAGTTGCATAATATCCCTAAAAACTGACCCATTCTGAACAGCTGTTGGTCTTTAGTTTTTTACCAGAATGGATAAAGAATTGCCATCATGGCTTCTTGACCACAGTTAGCAGTAGTATCACCAAATATCTTGCTTTTCAAAGACAAAAGCACACAAGCATAACAGGAGAACTAACTCTTCATATCAGGGTTCCAAATTAGAAACTAATTTTGTCTAAATAGAATAAGATGTTAAACATCCAATAAAGTGTTACAGTAGAGAATTGTGTGACTTCTGAGGGAATGTGGGGCACTTGATCAATTGTGGCTTTATAGGCAGAAGAAAGGATGCTCTTCCATGGACAGAACAAAGGGCAAAAAGCGATGAAAAAAGACATCTACACCAAACAGTAGAAGGATAGCGGGTTCAGGACGTGATGCAGCAGTAATTATGTTGAATTACAGTACCCAATTAAGAAAATCCGTCACTCTTACATGTTCTAATCATAATAGTCTTTCTTTACTATTCAGTTAATAAGAAGAGATACAAAAGACAAATAAACCAAACCCCGTTGAATATCACCTTGCCTTCCTGAATAGTTTTTTTCCAGATCATGCTGCAGAAGTCTATTGTGGAAAGATGACTGTTCTTTATTTATCCGGAATTCAAACTGTAACACAATATTTAAGACAAATGTTAAAGACTTCAAATGCACAAACACAACCTTAGTAACAACTACAGTTCTTGGGAAAATCTGCAAATGCTTTTAAAAAATTAAATAATTGCTCCAACGAAAAATATTCATTCTATTAAGATACTACGACTGAAAAGTTTCAGTGTCGGAAACCAAAATTAAAATATGGAAGTTATCGGCCCATTCATCTGCAGTTGACTAAATAAAGAAAAAAAACCCACCCTATAAGGAGTACTACAATTACAAGAGGAAGAGAGGTATAGCAGGAAGCATAAGAAATAAGTGTATGGCAGGCTAAAGTACATCCCCGTGTTTTTACTTTATGTATCTTTAATAGGGTGAAATAAATTACTAATACTCTCAGATACATCAAATATATTAAAAGGCAACACATTACCCCTGAAAAGGCAATTCCTATCTGAAAGCATACAAATTTGACTGTACCATAAAACTGCATTAATTAATATAATTATTAAAGAAAAGGTAATAATTACTGGTTTGCTTTTATCCGTTATCGATGAGGTCTGGATAACCAGCTGAAGACCACAATTATTAACCTGCAAGTTAGAAGAAAAAGAAATGGAATATTAAATTTTTTCAAAAACACATATCAACACAAAATATTGAATGCAACTTTTTTTTTTTTCCAAACAATAAAGGTATTTTCAACAGCAAAATCTGACAAGAAACTACATTCCAAAACTATTACGAAGAACGCGTCACAGCACTAAGTATTTAGTTTAAAAAAACCCACCGTTTTTAGTTTTAAAAATACACTGAAAGTGTGACTTTCATGGGGATGTTATCCTCATTATGAAGAAAACAAGAAAAAAAAAATTAAGGCAAAACGTGTGGGTCATTTAACTGGATTTACACGACAAAACGTATCACCTACCTGCTAAATAATCAGAATGTTGGACTGAAACATTTAACCAGAAGGCTTACATAGCCACTTCCCAGCAATTAACGGGAGGGACCCCGGCACCGGGAGGGACCCCCTCCCTCAGCCCAGTCACGGCGCGGAGAAGCCCGAGCTCCCCTCTCCCGCCCGGCGGCAGGGCAGGGCCCGCCCCGCTCCGCGCCCTCAGCCCCCCGCGGCCGGTCTCACACAGCCCCGGAGCTCCTCACAGCTGGGGAGCGGCGCAGCCGACGAACACCGCCGGTCCTGCCGCCGCATCCCGCACACCGATGGCTGAGGAGAAGAGGCGGTTGACCACCCGCCGGCCCCTCCCCACGGCAGCACCTACCGGTCCGGTGGCGGCCCGAGGGCCCCTGCCGGGCCGGCACTTGCTGGGCACCATGTCAGCCCGGTGCCGCAGCGCCCCGCTCCGCCGCACACCCCCGCGCCGGCCACCGCCCCTGTCGGAAATCGCTCCGCTGTTACCGGGGCAACCGCCGCTCCCGGCGAGCCCCGCGCGTGCCCCGCCTGCCGGCGGAGGGGGCGCCGAGTGGCGGGAAGCCGCCAGGCGACGGCGCCGCTGGGCGGGCCTTCTGCCGTCCCCCGGTGCCTGCCCCGGGAGCCGTGCTGGGCGCCTGCTGCCCGGCGGGGCGGCCTCAGGTAGGGGCCGGGGGTAGGACTCGGGCAGGCGCGGGAGAGGGCCTCGCGAGTGCGCGGCGCCCCCCCCCGCCCCCCCGCCGTAGTGAAAACCACTAATATGACTGAATTTTTCTGAATTCTAAATTCAAGCGACTATGTATGAAAACCCGTGAGAAGGCAAAAAGCTGCACGTACCTTCCAGGTTGCCGTTCTGCCTCAAGAAGCGGCCTTGCAGGCACGCACTTGTCACAAAATGGGGAAACCCGACCCGGAGAGCTCGGGCACCGCCGCGCGCTGAGGGAGGCGCTGAGGGACCCGGCCGTACCTCGTCCGCGCCTCACCCGGTGCCGGCTCCGGCTCTGGCGGGTCAGTACCTGCCGACCCCCGGCGGCTGCGGTTGCCCAGAGGCCCCACCGGTGGGCGGTGGGTGCTCTTAGACACGCACGTCGGTGCGTTTCCAGCCACTCGGTGGCGAGAGAGGCAGCGGCGCGGCCGGCCGCGTGTGGAAGGCCGGCACTGCCTCACGGTGCCTTCCCGCCCCCGCCCCGGGTTTAGCGTTGTGTAGTGTCGTTTTCGTTGCCGTCTGCTGAAAGGCTGACAGAAAAATAATGTAACTTTGTGAGAAATGTAAATTACGGGGGTGCCTTTTTATGGTATGTAGACAACACTGTGCCAACAACGAATGTGCCGTAAGAAACCTGTGAAAGTTTGACACGGTTGAGGTTCATGGGGTTATAACCCTGAGGGAGTATCAGAAGCTCAGCTGACATATGGGTTCCCCTCTGAGGGACTTGCCTACATTATTCATTCAGTTTTAAGTTCTTCCATGGTTACAGATACTGCTTAATCTCTGATGGTAGTTAAGCATGATAGAATAGTGCTTATGAATGCTAATATGGATAATATATTGAAAAAAAACCCAACAAACAAGCCAAAACATTAGCCTGGTAATTTCAGCATAGATGTAATCAACACAGTGTCTGAAATGACATCAATCTTCATCTACCCTAATTCAACATCATTAACATGTTTCTAGCAGACCAGATGGTAACGATAGTAACTCCTCAAAGAAATGAGCCAAAGGCCAGTTCTGTGTGGTGACCACTGATAAAGCAGAAAAACACATCTAGCGCCCTTCCCTGTAAAATCAAGTTCACTTAACCTTGACAGAAGTCATCAGATAAACTGAAATGTCTTTCTCAGACATCATGTAGGTTTGCTGTAGCACCAAATACTTCTGTGCTTGTACCGGCCCTGACCTGGTTCCTGCCCAGGGGGACAAACAACTCACATGGTGTCAAACACAAAATCGGCCCCACAATCCCCGTGGGTCCTCTCTCCGGGAATGTGGATTTTGTGTTTGTGTTTCTGCTCCCGCTGAAATCGATAGCAAAGCGATGCCCTACCCAAGACTTATTATCAAATGCTGTTCCATTAGCAGAGAAGTAGAGATTTGGTTAGTGATGCGTGTAACCCTATTTCGTAACCAAAATATTTCGTTGCTTAAGGCGTGTTAAAGAATGAGGCAAAGCTGCCGAGGCAGAGCGGCAGTCCCACTGCCAGCAGCTCTGACTCACGGGGACTGTTCGTCACAGCGATGAGGAGAACTGCGCACAGCCTCACTTTTAGCCAATCCAAATTCCTAAGAAAACATTGAAGCAGTGCTTTCAGAGGAACGGTACAGACACAAACAAGGATGCCACAAATGAGGCGGCGACTTAAAGATCCAGCCTGCATTTAGCAGTTTGGGTTCAGACAGTGTTGAAAGAAAGATCTTCCCTGACGGAAGAATGAAAATTTACACAGTAAATGGAAACGCTTTAGATTGTAATCCCCAAAACATGGATGTTAATTTCACTTTAATAGCTGAAACAGTCCACTGAAACATAGTGTAATAATCTGGAAGGTCAAAATAAATCCGTGCGTAAGTGTTTTCTCAGAAAAGACACCTCATGTTAATGAGTTCTTACGGGGGAATGCTTTTATTCTGTTCGAGTACCACGCAGAATTATAGCGGAGTGCTCTACAAAGATAACATATACCCAGTCACGGCCTTGTTCACCCGTTTTTCTCATTTCCAGAGAAAATTTCGGCATTCAAACCCGCACTTACCCTGCGTCACCTTTCTGACCGTCTCCCAGCGCCCCGCCGCCGCCAGCCCCGAGGCCGCACGGGAGGTGAGGAGCTGGGACGCTGCTCCTCGGTGAGTTTTCTGTCGCGATAAGAGCGGTCCCAATTCAACCGCCAAGGGGGATGAAACCCCAACCGGCCGCCCCGCCGGGCCCCGCACTGGGGCGGCACGGCCGGAGGAGGGACGGGCCCTCCCGCCGCCGCAGCGGC
>VZSZ01010165.1:708197-727799 GCA_013398815.1 Ibidorhyncha struthersii
CGGGACGTGGCTTGCCCACGGCCGGGCCGTGGTGCCCCCGACACTCCCGTTTCACTGCCTTTTACAGCGAGGTTTGGGTTGGTTGTTGTTGTGAGGCTTTTCGTTTTGGTTTGTTTTTCTGTTTGGCTTTTGTCGTGTAGAAGCGTAGAGATTTTCTCTAGTAGAATTAAGACATGGACAAGCAGACCTGTTGTACGGCTTTGGAAACAAGTTGGCCAGACATGAAATCAAGACCAGTTTAAATACAGAACTACCACTTTATAATCTACTCTACATTTTACTGTTTGATAATGCCAATACTGTTCTCTGTATTTAATGATAACTTGCAGGAATTATTACTGATGCCTGAAGTTGCTTTGATGCCTAACAGAATCTCTTACTTGTAAAAGGAACATCCAGGACTTTTGTGCCAGAAAACTGCAGAGACAAAGCTCACTAGTAGCAGTTCCCCTTGTGTTTTGTACTAAAGCTACAGATGCAGTAATAAATTCAGTCGTATAAAGATTTAGGTACAGTAGCATGATATTCAGTATTCTGCTCGAAGATGAGTTGTTTCTAATCGATTCTCTAACTTCATATCCTAGCACTGACTCAGAATGAACTGCAATGCATTATTTTAAATTACAGAGGGGTAGTCGGGGAGGGGGAGTTTTCTGCAGCTGCCACAGTTGTCAACTGTGCACTACAGAAACAGGAGGTGAGCATAGCTAGGCACAAGTGAACTGTTTAAACTGAGTCTCTACTTAGTCTTTCCACAATCATGTTGTACTTTTATAAATCAAATGGTGTACAGCAGTCTACAGTGCTGCATTCCAATTACTGGTTTCTTAAATCCAGAATATTTTTTACGTTTGTTTTCTTTGGCAGTGTTACTTGTGTAAGAGCTTCTAGCCTGGCCTAGACTACAGAAAAGGGTGGTTATTTTTTTCAAGCTTTGTAACACATAATAGCTAACTCTTAAATGCGCTTATTTAATCCTCTACAGTAGGTGCTATCTTCAAGACTACAGAAAAGGGTGGTTATTTTTTTCAAGCTTTGTAACACATAATAGCTAACTCTTAAATGCGCTTATTTAATCCTCTACAGTAGGTGCTATCTTCAAGACTACAGAAAAGGGTGGTTATTTTTTTCAAGCTTTGTAACACATAATAGCTAACTCTTAAATGCGCTTATTTAATCCTCTACAGTAGGTGCTATCTTCAGAAACGTTCGCTGACAGTGCTGATGTATATGCAGTTCTTGTGGAGGTTGCCTTTTTGTAAATAGCCTCTTCCTCATCTAGGCAGGGCCAGAGGTATTGCCATGGACAGAACTGTAAAGGCTCTACATCAAAAGTAGGCGAGTGGAGTTCACACATGCTTTTGCCATTTACATGTACCCTTAGCTAAGGATTTACTTTTAGGAATGCAACATCTGATAGGAAATTATTTACCCAAAGATTTGGAAAATTGTCATTGATGGTCTAAAACTGCTGGGAAGGAGTAATTTCACTGTCCAGCTAAGGTAGCAGACAATTTAGATTTTTTCCTCAATTTCTTGGTTTTATAACTTAAGAAATGAAAGCCATTTCCTCATGGTCGAGACACCACAGTTCTTCAGGAGCTAGTTTTTGTTAACAGACTTGCACTGCCTTTGAGCAATTCTGCTGTTGAAACATCAACGTAGTGCTGTACATTATATTGCCACATAGTGCTTATTAATACAATACCTTATTCTTTTCAAGACTTAGCAAAAGCTTGTCAAAAAGTTAGACTCTATCCAGACAATTTAATATATTGTTTGTGAGTTTTGATACTTGAAACCCCAAATCTATTCTCCATGCAGATATGTGTTTAGTTTCTTGTGTGACTAATAGCCAGATGAGTCACCAGGTTAAAAGGCTGTTTTTCAGTCTGTCCTAACTGTTTTGACAAAGCACTGAATAAAGAAATAAGTAAATGAAAGCTGTAAATAAGCGCTAGGCTTTTTTTTTTTTTTAGGTCAATGTTGACTGACATTAATTTATCAACTACCTTTGTACAGAATAGAATGGTTTGGGTTGGAAGGGACCTTTAAAGGCCATCTAGTCCAACCTCCCCTGCTATGAGCAGGGGCATCTTCAACTAGACCAGGTTGCTCAGAGCCTCGTCCAGTCCGACCTTGAATGTTCCCAGGGACGGGGCCTCTACCACCTCTCTGGGCAACCTGGGTCAGTGCTTCACCACCCTCATTGTAAAAAATGTCTTCCTTATGTGTAGTCAAAATTCCCCCTCTTTTAGTTTAAAGCCATTACCTCCTGATATCGCAACAGGCCCTGCTAAAAAGTCCCTCCCCATCTTTCCTGTAGCCCCTTTAGGCACTGGAAGGGGCTATAAGGTCTCCCCGGAGCCTT
The DNA here is from genome assembly GCA_013398815.1 of Ibidorhyncha struthersii. Taxonomy (NCBI): domain Eukaryota; kingdom Metazoa; phylum Chordata; class Aves; order Charadriiformes; family Charadriidae; genus Ibidorhyncha; species Ibidorhyncha struthersii. The sequence continues at coordinate 710,569 of VZSZ01010165.1, forward strand.
CTCTTCTCCAGGCTGAACAGCCCCAACTCTCTCAGCCTGTCCTCACAGCAGAGGTGCTCCAGCACTCTGAGTATCTTTGTGGCCTCCTCTGGACCTGCTCCAACAGGTCCACGTCCTTCGGATGTTGGGGGCCCCAGAGCTGGATGCAGCACTGGAGGGGGGTCTCACCAGAGCAGAGTTGATACTCTAGAGGTACTACCAGTTGATCATTAATGTTAATGAATATGGAGCCAGTTACAAATTTCTGCATTTGCTGTAGGTGGAGTTTCCATACAGTACTTGGTGAAGGCTGTTATAAGAGCCCTAAAGGTTTTGTAAAAGCTGGACTGTCTGCCTAATATCAAAATGGTGTATAGTTTAGACTGTGACCAATATCTAATTTAGAGAGGTGAAATGAGACGCGTTTCACTTCGATTCAGTGTGTTAACGCTGTAAGGACGATACTGATCTTTGCAAACATGCGGTTCGTTTTTATTTTTTTCCCAAGCATGATGCTCCATTTTCTTTCCATCCAAACCTTCCAAATACCTGCAAATGTCTGTACTAATAAATCCTCTAAAAACCCTGTAAGCTCCATCCTTAATTGAAGGTAACTGTTCCTTTAGCAGAGCATGGATATATTTAAAATTGCTGAAATATGCTAAGTTTCTTGTGTGCACACTAGTTCTGAATTGGTAGTGAATGAAAAATGAGTAGTGGGGTAAGGGAATATTGTGAATGAAAAATAAACACTTAACCTTGTTTTGTCATCCTTCTGAAACCAGCACCCACAACTGGCCATTAAATGTTTTTTCCAATCTTAATCATAACTTCATCTATTATCCTCCACTTCTGGCAGCGTCAAATAATTCAAATTCTTTTTCTTGCTCTCTCACTGTTTTTGTTCCTTCGAACTGCATCCCATTAAGTGGCTGGGGAGATTTTAACAAGGACGCTTGTAGGATTGTATCAGTATCCACATGTATCTGATGTGTTGCCCTATTAGCGGAAGAACCATAGTAAGTAAATAAATCGTTAGCTTCAAAAAGCCAGGTCCCAGAGAACTGCCGTAACTTGTCACACCTGGGAGGGTGGTCCCCATGCAGAGTCCATCGACCTGACCGGTATCTTCAGACGTGCAGCAGGTACCTGCCCCAGCAGAGCTTCTGCCCGCACACTGGCATGGGCAGAATGCCCCTCAGTATTAAGCGCAGTCTCCAGTTTGGCTCTGGGACAAAACTGCCAGGCAAGGGGATACGGTAGCCTGCATCCTCCCTGCCAGATTGCCCTCAGAGGACTCTAGTGTGGTGCCTGCTCCCTTTTTTTACTGATTTCACAAGCTCTGCAAAAGCCATTTAGACAATTTTGGGAAAATGTGTGGCTTCTCCTTTTTTGTTGCTAAGGTACACGGGAGACCAAAGTGATACAGGATTTATAGGGTCTAGGGAGCTTAGTGCATGATTTATTTTTTTAACAGAAACTTTCATGATGGTCCCACAGCAAAACTCGACGGCTAACAGCTTTAACAAAATTACTCTGGCTTAAGATAGACTTGTGCATTTATAGTTCCTATAGCAACATCTATGGCTGTAGTCTATGGGTGAACTGTTTGCTTCAATGCTAGATAACAATTTAAATAGTCATTTGTATTTCAGCAACAAACATGCTGCTATAACTGTATGTGGCAAGAAGTTTATCTCAAATCCATGGTTGCAATACCTTTTTGGGGGGATAGGATGCTCAGTAGTGTTCCATTTTGCAGAGATACCTAGGTAACGTGATGGGAGCGGCAGAGAGAAAATGACTTCTTTGCAACTTGCATGGGTGTGCAGATACAGCTGTTCCTGAGGTACGTGAGCTGCTACTGCACCAAAGTCCATAATCTGCAACGTACATACAGTTTAAGCCCCTCAGTAAACTGCTAGTTCAGTTACTCTGTCACTCTGGAAGCGACCTACAGGAAGTGCAATAGTCCTGTCAGTCTTTCTTACTCCCTGGATACTGGCTCCTGCAGTCAGGCAGTTGACGAGGCTTGAGAAATCATGATTTCATCTGGCTGGAATATCCATTCTCTGGTCTGTGACCCTACTTATGAAGCACATAAGTGTCAAGCCTATGTTTAATAGCTTCACGCTGAAAAATCAAACACTGTCACTGGAGGAACTCAATATAGCACCAATGCCTGTGCACCTGCGTTTCATGTTTTGGTGTAGGATTTGAGTTGGCAGAGTGTTTTCAAGATGCTAGTGTGCACGTCTCATTGTTCTACACTGAGATCAGCTTTTGGAATGAGCTAAGGAACTTGACTCCATACACTGACTGGAAAGCTTCATCGTCCGAGCTGGCCTCCTGCCTCAGCTGGATAGGGTGATACCTGTTCAGCACCTTCGTATAGAGTAAGCTGGAATCAGTACTACGGTTATGCCTTTTCACTTTGAAAGACTATTTGAATCCACTAATGTAAGATGAAGATCTGTTAATAAAATGATTTAACTGTTTTCCAGTGGTGAGGAAAATGATGATGACTCTGACCAGAACTGGAAACCACCAGAAAATGACCTGATCCAGAAGTTAGTAGCACAGATTGAATATTACTTCTCAGATGAGAACCTTGAGAAAGATGCCTTCCTTCTAAAGCATGTGAGAAGAAATAAGATGGGCTATGTCAGTGTTAAACTCCTCACTTCTTTTAAGAAGGTAAGGTAACTTTTTAAGACTTGAAGCGCCTTGTGTAAGCCTGATGAATCTAAAACTTTGGGAGAGATGAGGTGAAAATAACTTACGTTATAGAGGCGGTTTTAAAGTTATCTTTATCTGCCTCTCTCAGGGGACGATTCAGTTTTGATGTGATGGTTAGGGTTGTTCTCATCCAGAACTTTAATTGCTGAACTCACTCACGATTGGCTAGGGAAGCCATAGGCTTTTAAGCAACTACACTTTTAAATTGTCATTCTGGGAGAGAGTAGGGCATAGTAAATGGGACATTCGATAAAATTCATTTCTAGATCAGCTACTCGTGAGTGAAGTTACTGTCTTGTCTCTGAGAAGGGATGGTGAATCTGACCTTTGCAAATGTATGGAAATCCAAAAATTAAGAGTAGTAGAAAGTATCTGGTAACTGAAGTCACTTAAACGTGAGGTGGGTTTTCTTCTTTTTTTCTTTTTTACATTAGGAGCTCCTATGTAAATACGTGTATGAAACTGATTTCTAAAATTACATTAGAAACACTTTGTCAGGATTCTAAATCTGACAGTTTTGCAGAGCTGTTCAGTCTAGAAGTTAAGGCTCTCCCAGTTTCTTCAGACCACTTCAAACAAAGTATACCAATAACAGATAAACACTGAAAAACACTCCTTTGAAATGGAGAAGTTTGAGGGGGGCTTAAACTGAGATTTTTGAGGAAGGAAAAATAAGTTCAATAAAATGAAGTCCTAAACTTGGCAAAACTACTTGTTTGGCAAATTTAACAAAATAAAACCCATAGAACATGCATTTTGGTCACAGTTCAGTCCTGGATACAGAATGACCAAACATCACTGGAGCAGGCTTTAAGCTAAAGTAATGATTTTCAGTTTGAGATTTAGCATGAGTTCCTATTTTCAGTAGATTCAACAGGACATGAGCTTTACAGGAGGCTCACTGATGCCCATTATAGCAAGAAAACTCATTATTCTTTCACTTGGATCCACTGCATGAAACTTAAATCCAGGTTTCTGTTTGTAGCCTGCAGCCTGCATCTGCCTTAAACTTTCTGTAATTAGTTTGAGTGGGGTTGATCGGTTGTGCTGCTAAACCTGTGCCTGTCTTCAAGGTGAAGCACCTTACCCGTGACTGGAGAACCACAGCCTACGCACTGAAGTACTCGGACACTCTTGAGCTCAATGACGATAACAAGAAGGTTAGAAGAAACACTCCAGTTCCAGTGTTTCCAAGTGAAAACCTCCCTACCAGGATGTTACTGGTGTATGATATCCACATGATTTCTGAGCTGGAGGCTTTTAACAAACAAGAAAATGGATGCATGCAAGAAAGGATAATGGAGCATCTCCTCAAGGCCTTTGTAACTTTTGGTGTAATTTCATCAGTTCGTATTGTCAAGCCTGGCAGGGATCTACCACCTGATATCAGGAGGGTCAGCAATCGGTACACCCAACTGGGAACTCAGGAATGTGCAATTATAGAATTTGAAGAAGTAGATGCTGCTGTGCGTGCTCATGACTTCATGCGTGCTGAAAAGAAAGAGACCGGCATGAAAGTTGTCCTAATAGGCATGAAACCTCCGAAGAAAAAAGTTCCCAAAGACAAGAACCGTGATGAGGATACCAGCAAGAGTCTTAAGAAGGCTAGAACCCTTAACAAGAGAGTTGAGGAACTTCAGTTTGTTGGTGACGAATCTTCAGCAAACAGCTCTTCTGACCCAGAGAGTAATCCGACATCACCATTGTCAGGACGCAAAAGCACTGCAACAAATACTAGGAGTAATTTGAGCCCAGTCATTCACCCAAACAACCATTTGAGTCCTAATGTGTCACCCAGATCAAGTCCTTGGAACAGTCCATCTTCACTAAGAAAAGTAACCAAAAAGTCTCCGCTGGCTGAAGACAGCAAGCTTAACCCAAGCACTAGCCCTGAGATGCCAGGGAAATGTACGGATTATTCCTCGGACAGCAGTGTCACTCCTTCGGGTAGCCCCTGGGTACGGAGAAGAAAAGCTCAGACTGTAGCACAAGAGAAGAGTCCCCTCAGTAGCCCCATGTTGGCTCGGAAAATACAGAACGCAGACGGGCTACCTGTAGGGGTGCTGCGGCTGCCCAAAGGTCCTGACGGCACTAAAGGATTCCACAACGGACGTGAAAGAAGGCAGGCTACGAAGAATGAATAAGTCATTCTTTAAAAACAGTTTCACAAGTCATTCAACTGCTTTTATTCAAGCCTGGTGAAAAATCATCACTTGAGTGACCGAGTTAAGTCAGTATTTAATTTTAAAAGATTTTGTATTCATATAGAGACTTTATCACATACATATTTGTATATTCCCTTCCCAGAGTCACTAAGCAGTTGAGGGTGGGAGGCATCTCTGGAGATTGCCCCGTCCGCCTCCTTTGCTCAGGCAGAGTCCACTGCGGCAGGTTGCTTCAGGGTTTGACTGTCTGCACGGATGGAGACTCCCCAGCTGGTCTGGGCAATGTGTTCCCATGTTCAGCCACCCACACATGAAAAGGTATCTCCTTATGTTCAGGTGGAATTTCCTGTTTCAGTTGCTGCCCCTTTTCCTGTTGCGGGGTATTGCTGGGAAGAGCCCAGCGCCATCTTCTTTCCTGTTTCCCAGCAGATACTAAACATACGGATGTGATCTGCCCCTGGAGCCTTCTCTTCGCCAGTCAAACAGCCCCGGCTCTCCCGGCCTCTCGCAGGAGAGATGCTCTGGTCTCTTAACCATCTTATGCACTTACCTAACACGATGCCCTTATCTGTGTTATTACTATTTTTAATGTAGTAGTTTGAAATGCCAAAATATTGAAACAGGCCTATAAATCATTCATGTAACTACATGACTTGCAAAGCTGCAATCCTGAAGAGCGGTGTGTAAGTGCTTACAGTTCAGCACTCGCATGGTGATAAGCTGTGGTGTGTCACTGGCCTTGTTGTAAGGAACAGAGGGTTTGAGCACTTTCTGCGTTTGTCTCGAAAGGAATTCTGAGAAGCTGGTGCTGCAGCGAGCACTTGCTCTCTGCATGCACACATCTCCAAAGACTGCACTGTAGTAGGACCAAAGTGTGTGTTTTCATGGGACGCGAATAAAGACTCTGAGCGTGGAAGGCTGTTGTGTAAGGGTCAGCTCATATAATCAGATGGAAATAAACAAAAATATTAACTTAGTCCAGACCTATTTTGTTTACTTTAAAAAGAATTTGATCTGCACCTGAATAGATACTTAAACCTCTTCTTATACCACATGAAATTCTAGTAGTAGTTACTCGGAATTTCCATTACATTCGGGGGGGGGGGAAAAGTCCTCTGCCCCATTACTGATGGTTACTTCCCTCCAGCTGTACGTCACAGTCATTTTTATACAAGATTATAAACTAAACAATGCTTATTTCACTGTTAACTCCGAATTTAACAAGCAGGCTCAGCAAAAAGCACTTAAAATTAACTATAATCCTACCGGAAGCCAAAGAAGGAACCTCTGTGCTTTTACTTATAAAAGTTATACTCCTGAAAAATAGCCCAGCCACAGTAAGACAGTAAGATTTCAGCTTGTACTGTACAGCTTGGGCACTGCGCGCGACAGAGTTCTCACCGTCGCTCTGTGTCCAGGACACTGTCCTTTCAGTAATCATCAGGGAAGTGTTTTTTTTTTTTTTTTAATTATAAAACAATGCAGCATCCATGTGTCATCATGTACCAAACTGGCTGGGGGCAGCACTACAACTGAAGCAAGGTGGTATTGTGAAGGCACACAGAAGCCAATTAAATGCAAATACTGAGAACTATACGTAACAGTCCATCACGTTAAAAACCTCTACAACACTGTATGCTGGCAGGAAAAAAAGGAGGTTGAAAATAGCAGCATTTTACGGGACTGTACTCTCTGAATGAACACACCTACAAGTCCCACTCAACACGTAAACCTCAAAACCCAAACTTACTTCTGCGTAACACTAACAGAAACTAAAAATCTCATCAGACACTAACCAGAGACTTATTTTGCTTTAGAAAGTTTTACCCTTAACAGATAAAATGAACGCTGTGGATGACCTCTTAGGAAATAAGCAGGAAGTTGACAGGTTTTCTTTGCTAATAAACCAAATACCACGTTACTGGAGAGTTATTAGAAGGCTGTAACCTATAAAAATACTCTGAAACTTATTTTACAAGAGAATGCCTCACTTGAGTGTAGGCCCACTTATCCTGAGACGAAGATATATGTAACCATAACATTCCAGAGAGCTGCTCAACCTGTCTTTAGAGAGCTTTTCCATAAGAAAGGAAAAAGAGTAAATTGGTTCTGTTTTACCTCAAACCAGGACACCATAGTAACTGTTTTTGTAGAAAGGAAATCCAGACAAACTTGATCAAACAGCAAGTGATAACGCAACTTGATCAAACAACAAAAGATAACGTGACCAGTGCAACTATTCGGGAAGTAAAGTACCATTTATAAATAAAAAGTCAGCATGAGGTCTTTTTCTGAGTTCAGATAAGAACATATAAAATGACAGTTCTGCTTTACATGATTTTCCCCATCTCCAAAAGGAATGTCTTCTGCTTGGAAAACCTTCTGTGGTAACCCCAGATGGCCACACAGACACAGCACCTGCGCTGCTACCCTCCCCCACACCAGCTTTTTGGGGTTTTCTTGTTTGTTTGGGTTTTTTATTTTTTGGGGTTTTTTTCTTTTCACTTCTTACTGCCACTTTGGAGCCAGAACAACTACTTTATGCTGATTTTATTAAAAAAGACCAAAACACAAGTCCTGAACAGCTTCTGTATCATTGTATTTGTATTTGGCGTTCCTTGTAAAGCCCAGAATTTTGGTTGTTTAATTAATCAAAGTAAAAACATTCTAGGTATGAAGTACCTTCTCCCTACACTCCCCAGCAGTGTCTGCCACAGGGTACTGCTGGGTGCGTACATCCATGGAGATCCTGATGTCTGGGTATCAGAACACACCTGCACAGCGAGAGGCGCAGGGAATCCCGTCACCGCGGAACCGAGGAGCCCCCTCGGCTGTGGGACCAGGAGCTGTGCCGCCCACACACAGCACCTCTGCACTCACCCAGTCCCACCGCAGCTGGGATGCACTGCTCTGCTGCAGCTCGCACACACACACGTGCATGCATACACACGCGCATGCACACTTCAAGCAGTGGTTTTGAAAACATAGAGGTTCAAGCTATTTTTATTGCTTTTTTTACGAGAAACAGACAGCAATTCTACAAAGCATTTGAAGAATTGGACCATTTCCCCCCAGAAGCTCACACTTTGCTAAGGCATTCAAAATTCTTAACTTTGTCTAAATGCTACCGGTGCCAAGTGCGTCAACAGGCACCGCCACATGCGCTACGCCATCCACAGCAGGCCTCAGTCATACGCATACGCCAATAAAAACAGAGGTGATACTTAATGCCTTTGAGACAAATGTTTCTCTCTCCCTGAGTTGGTTTCTGCCTTCACATTCAATCAATTGCTCCAAACTTCTGTTTAAAAACAATACAAAACCCAAATGGACACACCACAGCACCCACTGCTGGGGGTAATGCTGCCAGCGGAGACATTTCCAACCCAAAAAGCTGTGCCTTTGTTGTGTTCTGACTCTTAAATGTTTGCAGTACGATGACATACTTCAACTATTTTTAAAAAATGTCCTATCAACTGGAGAGCAACAATGCGATGACACATTTGGAATTTCAGTGCCTGGTTGGGAGCCCTTCCCAACTAGGAAAGAAGATTTACTTCTGTCCCTGCTAACAAGGGACACATTCCTGTCCTCTTCGTTCTGCCCAGGTACAGCTTATGGGCTGCGTTCAAAACCCTGAAGTCTGAAAAAAGCCAGGGACTTCAGCCAAAAATGGTTATTCACTAAGCTAACACACCCAAGCTGCTCAGAACGAGTTTGGTTAATCAAACAGAGCTGGCTTCAGCTGGCACCATCGTTCCCTTAGCCTTGACTTTACTGCACCGGGAGCAAAGATATAGTTGATGGAGTCATAGGAAAGATCCCACATCTGTGATCGGGTCAGATTAAATGTTTTTGCAACCAGCTCGTATTCCTGCGAGAGATCTGTTGCAAAGACGCCTTTATCATCAGTCTGGAGTTAAATTGAAAGAAAAGAAAAAGAGAGTTTAAATTAGTTCTTCTACATCAGAAAGGTGTTTTTCTACACGTTACAAACCAGTTTTATCTTGCTGTTTCACATTTTATTCCACAGTTCTTTCACCTGCTGGTAATTATTTCATACTTTGTTTGCCCTATTTTCACTCAAAAGTAATGAACTATTGAAACACACAAGCTTCTTAAAGTGATGGCACAACTTATCAAGAAAATAGGATTTCCTATTAAAATTGCTAGGGAGACGGGTATTAAATGACGCACACGAGCAAGCACTGTCGGTAAGCGCAAGCGCCCTTATCCCTCTTTTCCCCTCTCTCCAATCTGGGAACCACAGCGCACACTCTATTCCTGCACCTTCGGGGAGGAAACTCTCTCACCCTCCACACTCTTTTCAACTACATCAACTTCTTGATACTGAGTGAAGTACTACTCCAGCCTCAAAACACAGGATCGAAAGCCACCTGAAGGTTAGTCATCTAAAAGGAGCGGGTCAGGATTATTTATGGGCAAATGAGATTACCCAGCTGTGACTCAGCCTCCCTGAGTCCCCGCAGAGAGCGCTAACTACATCCTGTTACGCTGAAGACGCTGCAGTGTCTCCTCCTTCTGCTACTCTTGTTTTTATAGGCCTTTATGGGTAAACTGCTCTCTTAGGTGACTTCATTGGTTATCCAGACAATTGAAAGTCTCAGAAACAATCTCTAATCCTGAATTACTTTTCACCTAATACAACAGAGTTCAAACTCAATAATAAATACTTTATACAATAAAGGATTGAGGCTTATTTTGAATAATAAACACAACACTCTAATATATATACACACACACTTCAGGGGTTAACCAACAGGATGAGAGGAAAATCCTGCTAATGCCAGTGAAAGTACCCGGCACCTCAACATTTAATGACCTTAATTAGCTGCCAAGAGAACTCAAAGACTCTCATCCAACACAGTTAGTACCCAGGGGTAAGCACAAGCTTAAGTGCAAGCATGGGCCAGTATGCTGAAGAGAAATCCGTCAGAACGCAACAGTTAAGTTCATTGGATGCACAGTTGATCGTCTTATCTATACAGAAAACAAGGTCTTGCCTTACAATAAAACCAAGAGAAATACTGAAAATTCCCATTTGCGTTACAAGCATTTCTCAAACAGAACATTACCATTTCCTATAAGCAGATGATTTGCGGCAAGGTCAGAAATCGTTAGCAAGTCAGCTCTGATCCATAAAAGGAGATATACTTCTCCAATCTCACACTAGTTTGGCTCTTTGCCTGAATACGTTGTTAAAATCAAAAAACTTACACAAAGCACTGCAGGGTGGCCCATGTTGTACCAGTATCCAAAATGGTGTTTGTCACAGGAAGGCACTGTCTGGGTTTTGATGTTTGACGTCATGCAAAGTTCTAAGGTGAAAAAAGAAGAAACAAGGATATATACCAAAACAAGAGACATGTTTTTGACACATTAATTGACTTATTTTTGTTCCCAAATGAAAATTAAAATCAGCTATTGTCGTTTCCCTGATTTTCTATGCTTCAAATATTTGGTAATATCTTCTGATATTGGTAATCAATCTCTTCGCAACTACTGGCTGGGTATAGACTTTAGGGAGCTTGCAAACCAGGTACAGGAACACCACACAGCCTCGCACAGTAACTGCAAGCTATGCTTTTGTTTTGTTTTCATCTGAGACATCCACTGTTGTCTGCTGCCACAAATGTCAAAACCACAAACGCGTCACCAGCGCACCTTCACAGGCAATTCCCTGGCGCGCGCTGCCATGTTTTCCTAAGTCACCCCTGGTCAAAGACAAACCAGAGTTACTAGATCAGCAGCACGTATGATATTCTGAAATCCAGAGGTCACCGAGGAATTTTCTGAACTTTTTTCCTTACCAATAGGTATATGATTCTGTCGAACAAGTGGCACTAACTCTTCTGAGCCCGCTGTTGCAGAGTTGAGAAAAGTTCCGTGTCCAATTCTGTCAGGAGGCAGGCCAAGGAGAATTTTGGTCTCCTCTTCTTGATTTGGAATCTAGAGAGGATATATATTTTACATTCTGTCAAGGCAGCATAAAACAGCACATTAAATAATTTCAATGGACTTCAAGCAGTATTTTCACAGCGTATCTTATCCAAAAGAAAGCGTCAGTGAGACTAAGTATCTGCATTACTATCCGGTGTGTGGAAGTGACCCTCAGCTTGGAATTACAAACCAAAGAAACCATAACCCTAAACTGGTAAGTACAAACAGACGATTACTATTTGCAGTTCTGAAGCACTTTCAGTTGGCAACCTCAAATCAGCTCTGTAGGCTTCAGTTTCAAAACCACCCTGCCAAGATGACCTTTAACGCCTGTTTTACACAGAGATTAAAAAAATGGTGCATGAAGAACTTAAACTGCAAGAGGCCAAAACCAAGACAACAAACAAAAAATGAAACAAAACCAAAAGACCACTGAGACGTTAAGAAATAAATTTTCAGAGAAGCATGCAGGAATATCCTGCAAAAGCCTCCTTAATGAAACACAAACAAGTACAAATAGGCTTGTGACACCATATATCATGCCTGATTTCCTGAAGAAATAAAAATATTTTCAGTATTTATCAGACTCGTCAGAGTAAACTTCAGCCGCCACTTCAACATTATGTACGGTGCAGCCCAACTCTTTCTACTGACGCAGGTAGAGCTAACAGAGCTGCTCATGAAAATGGTGCCAATTTTACTGTACCTGACTTCTGAGAAAATATCAGGAAGAAAACAGTGAATCTCTTAGAATATTAATAATTTTCAAATTTATACCCAACCCCCCCAACAGATACAGTACAGTAAGAAATAATATGACAGCTCTGATTCAGGAAAGATCATTGAGGGTTTCTCCTTGTTTTCTTCTCTCTTGTCAAAACGCCCCAACACCATTACTACTTTGGCCTGAGAAGTTCAAAATGCACAGAAGTTCATTTTAGTTTCATCAAAGTTTGTATAAATTACAGAGAAGGACTAAAATAAAGAAAACTTTTACCTCTGAAAGATGCAACGCCAGCTTTAGACCTGCTTTTTTTGCTTCTGAGAGTGGTTCCAAAAAATCTTGACCGTGCCCTGCCTTGAAGACAGAAACACATCACCATTCTACAGCTTGTTCTACAAAACTCTCCCTATTACAATAATTGAGAAGTCTCACAATATCAAAACACTTAATTCAAATACAGTTACGGTGAATTATTTTTCTTTTCCCGTTACTTCAGTTTTGAATGCAGCAAGTCACCTCATGTTCTGCTCTGTGGGCACAACTCAGGCAAACGTCAGCAGTTCGGACGATGCCCAGCACCGAGAAGCCAGTTGTCTCGACTCTGATATCCTTTCTACAGCCATCACCCAGAGCCGTTTCATTGCAGCTTGACAGCTGCCCTCAAGCAGTTTTGCTTTCTTAATCCGCAATAAGCACTTGGTGCATCCATCTAAACAGAATCTAAACTGGTGTCAACTCACGATATTATTTAACTTGCCTAAACCCAGTCAACCTGACTGGGACTGTTTTGTAACAGACTTCCCAGAAAAACGCTACTTTTCACTGGCTCTTTCTTCCATGTCATACATTAATCTATCGATTCTTTGTTGGAGTATCTGTTCTCTTACAGCAACAGGGATTAACCTGGCACCAAGACTACAAGCAATCCATTCAAACTAGCAACAAACAGGACAAAAACTTGTAAGAACCAAGTATGATTAGAACCACTTGCTGTTACACAACATTATATATTCATATAGATATAATATCTATCTATCTTCAAGAACAGACCAAAATAAAACAAAAACTTACGGTGGGATCACCACTGAGGTCAAGTCCCACTACAACTCCATCAGCGGACAGAAGGAACTCCTCGGCAAGTTTAACAGTCTGCTTAGCAACTGCCGGGCCACCTCTTCTATTTATGGCTATTAACAGTCTAGGATAGAAGTGTACATATTAAGTTAAATACGGGCTGTAATATCAGAAGACTAACAAATCTGATACCAACAAAAATGGCACTTCACATCCTTCACGGCTGAGCATAAAGAGTATTTGGATAGGAAACTGTTGAAGGAATGAAGGTGCCACAGCGCAGAGGGACACAAACGAGATAAATACGTTAACCTGTGAAACGCAACGGCCACGGTGAGCGGGAGGGCAGGGAACAATACGCTGCTCACTCGCCGCCTGCGCTGTCAGGCGAGCAATCTCTCAGAGCCGCACACGTGAAGAATGAGAATTCTTCAGCTTCCACAAATATATGTAACGAGGGTTGCTACTGAGAGAGGGTTGCTACAAAAGACAGGCGAGCAGGCTGCTTCCAGGCAACCCCTGACAGCCCTGAAACTTCTCTGCTGGTTCGGACCACCTCGCCTTTACAGCAGTTGCTTGTACGGCTAATCAAGCAAAATCTTTGCAATTAATCTAGGCTGTGAAAAATAAGTCTTTAATCCGATTTCATCAGAAACACTGCTTTTCCTGAAAGCATTGCAGAGAAGGGACAGTCTTAGAGCTGAAAAGCTTCACCCAGTTTCATCGGCTGTCAGTAAAAAAGGAAGATAAAAATTCAGGTTTCCATACGAATTACCTGTTTCCATTCCATGTAACTTAAACACCCTATGCTGATGGTTTGTAAACCTCCCTGCAAACCACGACCGAGCATCAGACTACACAAACCCTTGAAAGAGAGGTACTCCGTGTGCTGTATTTACCTTACATCTATATCCAAGCCTTCTTCTTTACACTGCTTTATACCCTCAAGTACAGTTTCAACATACATCCTTTTGGTCATACCTACAAACACACGTACACATTTGGAATAAACACATTTGAATTAATTTTATTATGTTGCCGACCCAGCTCTCTAGCCTCCTAAGTTTCATTTTGCACCTTTGATTTTAGTCCATAGTCTTCTAACCTATATAGTTCTCATTCTGTTCATAAATACGGCTCTGCTTTGAAGCATACATTTGAATTAAGCCTCTTCCTAAGCATCTGAAAGAAAAGAACTTAGTGCGAACCACAGAGTAGCAAGAGGACTTCTCTTATGTGTTTCTATTAAACCGCATCTAAAAGAAAATTAAAAAACTAAGTAACAAACAGAAAATATATCAGCTATTCAAAATACTAACAGACTCAGGTTACGCTGAAGCAAATAACCCACAATCTTGGGTAGCAGAGTTATAACCAACCCATTTTTGTCCTCAATAATCTAATAGTGAAGTGTCACGTTTTTACATGGTTAAGTCTTTGCTTTTAAGTATAAAGTTTATTTTTATTCAACCAACTAAATTTGACTTTACTTGTTATTAACATAATCTTAACTAAGTTTTATAGCACATCAGACTTACAAACTAAAAACCAGAACAGACTGTACCTGTGGACTTCTCTTCTCTAGGAGTGCTCCTCAATTCCAGATACTTGACACCATCATCAGCAAATTCTTTAATAACATCTTTAGTTATCTGATTAAGAAACAGTGTATTCAACATCATGAAAGTAATGCTTATAATGGGTTATATTTTCCTTTACAACTAAAAGACGCAGGTATCTTTTGGCGTGAAACACTTGCAACATTTTCAGGCCCTATGCATTTTTAGCGCTCTCCGTCTGTGGAAATACTACCCCCCAGAAAGCCTCTCCAGTTCCCTCAGTGAGACTAAGGAGCGTTAGGACAAGGGAGAATTTCCCCGTCTGAACAGGAACACCCCTCAACTGGTGCAGTCACCGCCCCCTTCAGAGCTACAGCACCTTGCTGCAAGCGTAACAGGCTGCCTAAAAGCCCCTTTGCAGGGGGACAGCAGAGGACACTACACCACCTTCTGCTCCCTGTTTTGATCACCCAACGGTGCTGCGTGACAGCTCTGTAACCCGAGGCGAACAAAGGGCAATTCTGGTTCTGTAGTTTGGGTACGTACTGAACCGAAGAGGAATCAGGAGACCGGGGTAAATCAGAGCTTTGGTAACAATGAACGGACATCACATTTCTAAGACGTTATCAGTCCGAGCAGCTGAGTGGTCATAACGACCACCATATTGGAAGGTCATTGCTTTCACAAAAAGCAAATGTAAAAGTTATATAAAATCCCGTGTTTCTAAATTAATGTGTTTTACAGTAATAATTCTGTTCTCCAATTGAAGGGACCATTGCTGATATTGTTGCTTGGAACCCAAAGCTCTTAAACCAACTAATTTTGACTGTGTGTATTACTTGCTTGTTTTAAGCAAACTTTTAATTAACTTACCAGTAAAATATCTTCAGTCCTAGTGGTTATCTGATAGATGATCTGAAACATCTGAAAACACCTAAAATAAAAAGTTAAATTATTAATTGGACAAACGTTGAACAGTAAATTGAGTATTCAAAAAAAAAAAAAAAAGAAAAATCTGCACTTTGGAAACATGTACTCACTAAGCTCAATTAAGCAGCCTGTCGCTTAAAATACACACACCACCTGAATGGTGATTTCTGATTTTAGATGCTAACAACACATTTGCAACAGTATTTATTATTATTATTACCACCACAAAGCTTTTTGAAACACAAAACAAAACATGAAGTTTCCAAAAATGGAAAATATACAAGTCAATTTTCTCTGAAGAGCACATGCTGCAGGCGGAAATTTTCAATCCTTTAAAAAGGGAATTAACCAACATGGGATTTCCATTTAGTTTGCAAACATCTAAGAAGTTAGTGTATAGATACAAGTAGCAAAAAAGTCTAAGGGATGGTACTGTAACTAAAACTCCAATACGCATTTTCTGGAGTGAGTGTATAAGGCCATACATTTCTTTGTTTTGAACTCAGTTAGAAGACACTGGGTAAGTGTCCATCGCTCACACACACGGGTGTATACTCACTCATCTAACGTCCTTTTCTTTCCTTTGTCGATCACAGTCATTCCATTCTGGATCTGAAGGTTCGGCTTCTGGGCCATAAGTTTCTTCATAGTGGCAGAACTGATACAGCCATTCAGATGAGCGTGAAGTTCCTAGAGGGGAAAAAAAAAACCCTATGGATTTGCGTCCGGTGAAAAGGATGGCTTCTACATCTTGCTTGTATTACTGTTCTTGTGTCCTGCGTTACTGTTTCACTCCAAGTTTGAAAATAAAATAACAGCTATCTCTGTGTTTGGCTGGTAATTGTTTCCTCACGCTTTTGCATGCACCGCTTCAACAGAGACTGTCCCATTTGTTCCTCCTGCCAGCACTGATCCCGGCGGGAGCGCGGCTGGCTGGGGAAAGGCAGCTCCAGCTCCCGCTGGGAGTGGAGCAATTCAAGGTGAGGACGAAGCCAACAGCTGCCTCAGAATTAAGAGAAGTGTAATAAGGATTCGAGAACTCTTTCCCCATCTGCTGCAAGTTAAACGTACATGTACATTGTTCGAAAATAGCAACATCTGTCCATCCACTCCCCTGCTTGTTTTCATACTCTGAAGTTTAAACTCACACCAGAAGTACAGCAAGACGCGACCTCTACCCATTGGCAGCAACTGGAGTCATTGCCCTCCTTCGCCCGAGACTGCTTTCTGCCTGCCTTTCTCTTGGCAACCTGCCTTTGGGGTCCACACCTACAATCCTCAGCTCCAGTCCTCACCTCACCTTTGCTCCTTCTTACGCTCTCTTGGCTCCTGACACAAGGAACAGCTCCCTGGAGCCCTCCCCGCTCCTGTAAACGTACCTGCACAGCAGCTGCTTTGTTACCACCCCCCTCGAACACATCTCTTCTCTTGAAATTGTAACTCCCTCAACATTTAATTTTAATTTTGTGAAGTATTATATTTTAGATTCCTATTTTAAAGCATTAAATTAATGAGCAGCGGAAAAGGGGTCAGATTGTCGTAAATCATGAAGGTGCACAACTCCAGGCGAACGCCAGGAGCTGTGGCTGCCTAACACTTTGGGAAATCACGCCAGGTACGTACCACTGCTGCCGCGTTAAATTTTTCACAGTCTGAAAGGTGAAATACCTCACCGAATTCAGTTAGCCGTTAAACGTAAACCCTGCAAAACATCTTCCTGAAGAGGAGCGTGGGAACGGTGTGATTTGACGGTGCGCCTGTGCATTCGCTCTCTAAGCTCTCCGCTGGAGGACGTGCCCCTTGCTGTTTCCAAAGTCCCCAACGGTGACACCCATAGAGCCGCAGTGACACGGGCCGCACAGGAGCACAGACACGCTACAAAGTCGGGCACACCCTTCGGGCCACGGAAAAAAAAAAAGCGTTATCGCAGCCAGACTTGTGGGGGTAGCCTCGGGCGGAACGGGACCGAAACAGAAAACAGCGACCATGCTCAACCGATCTAACTGGAAGAAGGTTAGACACCACGAGCCGCGCACACGCGGGGCAGGCAAACACCCGCTGGGGGTGGCGGACCCCGCAACAAGGGCGTGTTTGCTAAAA
>VZSZ01010165.1:733995-750890 GCA_013398815.1 Ibidorhyncha struthersii
TGAGGGGCGGGGACGGCCCCGCTGAGGGGAGGGATGGCCCTCACGGCGGGGGGGGCGGCCCCGGTGAGGGCGGGGACGGCCCCGCTGAGGGGAGCGGACCCTGATGGCGGACACCGAGGAACAAACTGCAGCTTCTGTTTTTACCAACCTCGGTAAATCTTCCGAGATGGCCCCGCGCTGTCCGCCTCCTGCGGCTGCCGGCCACGCACACCCTTTCCGCCCTCCGACCCGCCCCTCGCTGTCCTTCTCGCCACATAGTTCGCCCTGTCGAAAATTTTAGGGTTTATTAATTTATATCCTTCAATGACCTCTCTCGTTGCTGCAGGTCGTCTGAAAATTTAAATGGCGACAGCATAGATACACGTGTGTTAAAAAGTTAGTCTTATATTTGCAAAACCTAGAAATTCACTGTTAAAAAAAAAAAAAAAATTTAAATCTGCAGTCTGAATACCTCACGTGTCATGGAGGCAGTAGGCCACAAAATTAGGATATTTTATACATAGAATAATAAATATGAACAAAAACCACCCTCCACACTCCATGTTAATTCTGTAAAGGGGAAGAGAAAGCTTTCCCAACACTTGTTCCTTCTATTTATTCCTTTTTCTTTTAAAAGCGAGGGATAATCAGCTGGTAAAAATGGATACACAGAATGAAACTAATACAAACGCCAAACCAGGCCTATTGAACCCACGTCTGTGCAAGTCTCAGGCAGAAGTAAAACACTAGCTTTTTATCTGTATAACAGTAGTGCACTAAATAGTATTTTCTGTTTCACTTCAGTGACATTTAAATCACAACAACTACAGCTGTATAGCTTAGATAATAGAGTAAAACATTTAAAAAATGAAAAAAGAATCGTGGTAAAAATTAATCTCTCAAGAAAGTCTGATTTGATTGCCTGCAACAGTAACTTTAAAATAATTAATAGCATAAGTCAGTCAGATAATTATGGCCAATTTAAATTCCGACATGCTATGTTCTAAAATGAAAACTGTCACCTGCACCTTTCCAACACTCTTCAGTATCCCAAGCAAATACAGCAATAAACTACACAGTAAGTTTTTTTCAAAGGTCTGTTTGTTTTATAAAAAAGCCAACGCAGGAAAAAATAAAACGCTTTCCACGCACACAGTGAGTAACTCAACTTCATTCTTGGCAATCACCTTTACAGCAACCAATTATCACACCAGCATAATCGGTGCCGTGTTTCACCGAGATTTCCAACAAAGACACCAATGTATTTGTAGCCTGTGAACATAAATTCAGAAAGAACCAAGCTATTCCCCCCCGCCCCCCAAAAAAAGTAAAAGAAAATTGATATAATTCTGGAGTTATGAAAAACCCAAACCGAAACGCTGCTGATGCACCAACCCACTGCCCGGCTCAGGATCCCAGCCCTGGATCCCGGCTCACATCAGCTGTGCAACCGCAACGTGACCCAGGCAGCCCAGCAATCACAGCGGTGGCCGGCACGCCTCCTGATTTATTTCCACAGCAAACCCAACACATTTTAGCAGAGGTGTAGGACTTTTAAAATAAGCATTCAGCGACTCGCGCAGATTGGAATCCCATGGGACAGTCACCGGAGTTGGCAGTTGCATCTGCCCTCTCATGCTATTCCTGGAGCACCGACATTNCGCATTTGGAACACGGGAACTCTTAAATTTCTTGAGTTTCTCAATAGCAGAAGATACTGAAATCTCCCCATGAACTTTGTTGTCTCTTGTTCGCACGTTGACAGCATTATTTGCTTTCTCCTTTTCTCCAACCACTGCAAGACAAACAACATTAAACTCACTACCTACACTACAAAATGAGAGTCTAGGCAAACTCTATGCCCAACATTAAAACTTAAATGATAATCAGAAATGTAAGATGCTGCAATTACCTAAGATAAAGTTATACTGGGCGAGCTGTGCATTTCTGATTTTCTTGTTTAATGTGCAACTTTGATCTAGATCCACATCTGACATAAATCCGGCTTCAAAAAATTCACCGCAAACCTACAAAAAAAGAAAAACCAACAAAAAACCCCACTTAATATTACAGTATATATCCTAAAACATAAATGTGTACATGCTGTAATTCCTGATCTTTTCCAATGTATGTGCAGAATTTTGCTCTTGTGAATCGTTGTAAGTCAATGAAGTTATTTGGAGACAACTGCACACACATTTCAGGGCTTAGCAGGACTCCAGCTGGAAGGCAATACAAGGTAACACCCATATCCCGTATTTGCTGATCTCCTCAGACAGCTACACTGCTGAGTGTCCAAACTGTTTCCTCAGTCTGAGAAAGAGGAGAAGGAACAAAACCACTTATGCTTGCAGGAAAAGAAAAGCAGGGAAGAGGGGTAAAACCAACCATGTAATGTAGGCAAGAGCATATGTGCTGGGAAGTGGAAGAAACCAGCTCTGCCCCTACTTGAAGCAGGTAGTTCTGTAACGAAGCATTAGCTAGCATAAGAAAACATTGACTTGTCATCCAGAATGTTTTCTCCTTTAATAATGACTGAAGTATGTGCATAATAACAGAACCCAAATCACTTAGGGTTATGTAACCCTTCTTCAAGCTTATACAGATTTTAGACAATACGGAAAAATTTACCTCGCCGCCCCCAAATATGTCTCCAAAATTATTAAAGCGTTCATTCTTTGTTCTAGGACAAGCACTTAAGGAGCTATTAAAATTGATTGCTACTATAAAAAGGGAGGCCCTGCTCTCACCTGCCGGGCGTACTCTTCAGAAGCAGGTCCCACAGGCACAACCATGACCTGCCGTGGAGACAGCCAGAAGGGCCTGGCAAGCAGGACAAGAAAAACATGAGATAAACGTGCATTTTACATTTGCATTCATATCCAGTCATGTTCCCCAATAATTATTTCTTTACTTTATAAAAATATTTGTGTTAGCTAAGGATGTTGGATAATATGTTATCTTCTTTTCAAGTTCACATAAAAGAGCAAAGAGATTGATTCTAGTAAAATGACATATGCAGAACTCTGATCTTCTGTTCACTTCCTAACTGACTTCACAATTTTAAACAGAACTTTATTTTTTCACATTATTTCCACTTTTATTTATAACTTCATAGTGAAAGGTGGATGGTCAGACAGATAGGTGACTGAAAGTCAGAATTAACTCTTCCTTAGTAACTACATTAACGAAGAAACATCTTCAGAGCTTATTTAAGATGAAACAACATATCTTACAGGTTAAAAAAATATTCCGTATATTAGGAATAATTCATGTCTGTATAAATAATTGCTTTACAGGTCTAACATCTTCCAAGTAGAAAAGCATGATTTTTAAGAAAAAAGGAACAAGATTAATGCAGCACATACACATGCAATTACAATTCTTA
This sequence comes from Ibidorhyncha struthersii, assembly GCA_013398815.1. NCBI lineage: Eukaryota > Metazoa > Chordata > Aves > Charadriiformes > Charadriidae > Ibidorhyncha > Ibidorhyncha struthersii. Next base: position 737,363 of record VZSZ01010165.1, read on the forward strand.
TTTCTGCTTTATTGTGTAACTTCTGCAATCTCACGAAATTTAATTTCTAATAATGAACTATTAATTAAAGGGTATCATACAACTCAGACCATAAAATTAGACTTCCTTTGTTATAATCTTACCTACTAATTCTGAGAAAATCCAAGGGATATTATTTTGCATTAGAATACATGGGACATTAGGGAGGTATTTTCTACATTGTTACACATTTCTTAGAACTGTATTTGTGCCACATACCATTTTCCTCCATAATTTTCTGCTAGAATAGCTATCATTCTCTCCACAGATCCCAAAATAGCTCTGTGAATAATCACTGGCCTTTTCTTATCATCGCCATCCTTGCTGAAAAAGAATAAGTAAAGTTTAAAAGAAAAAATTCTTTTAGCTCACGCAGCAATAACCCTACTAATATTTTTGATTCTACTTTACATGGAAAGACAAAATTTAGTTATTTATACTTAGGCAAAATCTACCATTTGTAATAAAAATGTACTTTCTTTAAGTCACCTGGGCTTTTAAAGGAATACTGAATAATCAAGTGACTTAAAATAATCATGCCTGTAGCTAGTGGCATAGGCACAAATTCCTAGAATTTGAAAAGACACTCAACTGACTCAGCTCCAATTTTGTGCAGTTTAATATTTTATGTTCTTTCTTACTCTTTCTTTTCTGCTATATCTTGGTTTAACTTTGTTGCACAGGATCTTACCTGCCCTTACTGTTCATTTCTTTCCTTAAATTACAATCTTGTGAGTTAAAAACAAAAAGCCAGCTGCTGTTCGTAATAGTATTGTCACCTACCAATGAGCTATGACATCTACTGTAGAACATGCAGCAGGACCAAAAAATAACAAAGATTCTATTTCTATCTTTCCCATCAAACTCTCTGTAATATGCAAAAACAGCAAGAAAAACAACTCAGAAAATGTGTGTTCAAGTCAACAAGATTAATTCACTCAGTGGATAAATCCCCCTCTTCCTAGCTGGAAGCCAAAGTGCGATTTTCATTAAAAACTATTCGCATTTTGTTTATGTTCAAAGTTAACTAACTTTATGTGATAAAAAGAATGAAGTGCTTATTACAAACACACTAGCTCCTTAAGATGTGTTTGAATTTGTATGCAATGTCTTCAAAGCAGACACAGTGACAAGGCTGAAAGTGAAAACTGACGCAACAGAGTTTTCTTTAGCATTATATATGATCAGTTGTCTTCAGAACTGGCAGACAAGACAGATCATTACATTTTCCTGCAATCGGTATTATTTACAATTAACATGAGCTATCATTACAGTGAGGAAATATCTTCGTAAGTCAGTCCTCTACTCGCTGGGGATGTTTCCCCTTCTAACCAGGCTACTGATACACAGGCGAATAATTTGTTAAGTGAGCAACAGAGCATTAACACACCTCAGTTTAATGAGAGTTACAGATAATGAAAGTAAACATATTCTTTTTTATTAATTATTTCATTTTAAAAGAGGAAGATATTTAGCTTAACCACTCACCCAACATAAGTAAGATTAAACCGAATGGGTAGTTGGAAGTCAAGCTGGATAGTAGCACATTGATGGTACCTGCCAATAGCATCTTTGATTTTAATATCAATCTGTGAAGCAAAATAACAAAGTCACAGTTACTAAATATAGTTTGCCTGCATTGTGACTGTATTCTTGACCATCCCAAAGTTGTATTAAAATCCTGATTCACTAACCTTAGGACCATAAAATGCTCCATCTCCTGGATTTAAATTCCATTGCTCTCCAAAGTTATTCAAGCTGTTTTGAAGTTGCTAATCATAAAAATGAGATAATTGTTTAAAAAGGTATACCAGGGCCTTTCATTACTGGAAGTCAAAGCATTTTCCTTTGAAACACAAAGGGAGTCAACAGGCAGCACAGCTCCTATTGTTCAAGCATTTAGTCAGTTTTGGTAAACAATGCTGAAGTAAGAGTAGTTCCTTGTACAAATATTGTGATTAATCAGAAAAAAAAAAAGAGGAATAAAAATCACATCAGTTCAAGATAAGGGGCTAAGTATGAATCAAACAGTTCTCATTTTATACAGAAACTTCACATTTAATGTGATGTTTTTCAACAAGCATTTCCACTAAGGACAACGTTTAGCATCTGATTTAAGCAATTGCACTAATTTCACTATTCAGCATGAAAGAACTTGGTTAAATACGCACTTCTGCAAATACAAATATTAAAGGTTTTGTTTGCTTTTAAATGAATTACCTTTTCCGCATGATCCCAGATCTCTAACTCTCCTAGATAATTTTCTGGTCTTGTAGACAGATGTAGTTGAAAGGAAAAACCAAAGACAGCATACACTGACTTCAAGAAATCAAGACAGCCCTCAATTTCTTCTTCAATCTTAAACGTAAACAAAGGATATTAGTTAAAATTATTTACATAAAAATGTAATTGGATTTACCAAACTCCTCATAATCAGAATATAAGACTGTCTTAAACTAAAAAAATTAAAGATCACATGAAAATTACATCCTACAAACCCAAATCTAGGTAACGGGTGATGAGAGAACTGAGATGGCGTGGCAAGAAAAGTAATGTTCCTGTTAAGCCGGGGCTCCTGGAGCCAAATTGCATGAGTCAGGCTTGACCAGAGTACATCAATTGATTCACATAGCTCCACCACAATCTATGGCATTACTGACAAAATAAAGTAAGTATTCAGCACTACTGTGGAAAAAAAAATGTGGTCAACAGCTTTTTTCATTGCAGGGGGAGATGCAAAAGATTTTACCTTTTGGGATTTGATGCCCAATGTATCTTTCTAAAGGGAAAAATCCTATACAGAAAATCTTATTATGTAATTCACAATCAATAACATCCCTCAAATAACATTGTTTTCTTCTTTTGATACAGGCATTTTTTTATTTCAAAGAGAAAAATAAATAACGCAAATTATAGCACCGCGATTTGAGAAACTTGCAACAGAGAAGCTAAGTTCAACAGGCTATTGACTTAAGCAATATCAGAGAAGGTTAAGAAATATGGCATAGCAGACGACTAAGGAGGAAGCACCTAAATCTATCAAAAAACCCCATCAAAAGTAGCATGATGCTACAAAGCAATACAACAGAAGAAGCAAGTTGAAATATTTTGGGGAGTTTTTTTCTTGTTTAAGAAAAGTTGTTGTTTTGCACTGGGAGGGGAGTTCTTTTTTTTGGTTGACTGATGGTGGTGGGGTGGTTGTTTTTTTTGTGGTTTGTCTTCTTACCTGTTCTATTGTGCAAAAGATGTGAGCATCATCTTGCTGGAAGCGCCTTACACGGGTCAAGCCACTTAAAGTCCCAGAGAGTTCATTTCGGTGAAGAACTCCAAAATCTGCAAGTCTAAGAGGCATTTCCCTCCAGGATCGTGGACGATGGGCAAACATCAAGCTAGAAGAAACACGAAACAATCCTCCTTTTGTCCTTCTTATACAAGATTTAAGACAACACAGAAACTAAAACAATATCAGTACAGAAAGTAATCACATTTTTAAGTGTTTATTCATTCAGGTTGTCTGCATCCTAAAAGGCAGGCGAACAGAAAAAGTGAAGCACTCGGGAAGCACTTTAGCACTGCTAAAGACCACCTAGGAAAAACACTGCGAGAGTAACAACCAAGACTGGTTCATCTCTACCTTCTTTTGGTACACCACACCTGATGCTTATCTCTATCCAACAGGATTTGTATTTACTAGTGGTACAGACTAGTATTAGCATGCACAAACCCAGCTTAGTGCAGACTTACTGAAAGATCCTCCTACAAGAACTGTATTTGGTCTGCTTTGGGACACTGTCAGGGAGCTGTCTGGACACACTAGGTGCTTAGTAGTCTACTGTAAACATGCATGATAACATGTATTAATACTCCCTTTTTTCCCCTCAGCCCCGCAAAGGATAAATATAGTAAAATAAGGAGTTTTCAGTTGAGAGTACAAACCAATGTCCTGGACAATTCATCGGTTTAAGGGCAAAAGTTTCCTTCTCGATCTCAAAAGAGAACATATTTTCACTGTAGTGCTGCCAGTGTCCTGAAGCTTCCCAGAGTTTACTGTTGAAGACGTTTGGAGATACAACTTCAGTAAAATTACGCCTGTGATATTCCTCCTATAAGACAAATTCAACATTTAAAAGGTGATAGAGCTTTTGACAAGCAAAAGCCTGATTCTTTTTAACTGTGTTCTTGTGACACCAATTTAGTGGGAGACTAAAGGACTATGGCACATGTAGGTTTTACACGATTGGAAAGAGCAGGTGTCAAAACTTTACTCTGCCCTGTTTTCAAAAAGGTTAGATCTGTATAATCATAGTGAAAATCTGGTATACATTTACAAACATAGATGCTTCTCTTTCTGAGGATAGCTCGGTGCTATGAATGGCCTATCACTTAAGATCAATAACTGATATCAAGCTTGTTAGGAGTTACATTAGTATATATACTCACTCGTATGAAATCCACGAGCGTGTTATAAAGAAAGGCACCTCTGGGGAGGAAAAAGCAACTTCCAGGACTCAAGTCGTGAAAGAAGAAGAGTTCTTGCTCCTAGGTAAATTAAAAACAGAATGCCGTAACACCACTTTGGATGTAAACGCAGAACAGCAGAAAAAGACTACTTCACACATGTTGAGACTTGGTTTACAAAAATGAAGTATTATAGCAACAAGATGACTTCCAGAAGTCTACAAATTCTCAGCAACAGTAGTTAATTTATCTATAATTCTTACTCTTAGAAGTCTGTAAGAACACTGGAGTTCCATTTGACTCTGTGACTATGTAAATACACATTTCCTCAAAATACTGAAGCCTTAATCAGTCTTACCTTTAGCGACCAAAGCAATTAAGCATATACCCATCAGATCTGAGGGTTTATGCCTGAAGCCTGTGAGCCGGTCATTCTTTATCAGAATTCTGTCTCAAAAAGATAAGCTCAGCAGTGTGGCTCTGATACATCTTTGGAGAACCTTAGGCTCTTCAGTATCACAGATATTAGATAAATAGACACTAGATAAATTGATTGATACTAGATAATTTGTTTTTAAAAAGGCATAGGAGTAATCATCAAATACTCAACAAATATTCAAGTCTTAGCAAGTTAATAGAAATAAGCACGAACACTTCTGTAAAGATCATTTTTCTACTTCTTCCCTTTATCACTGTTTTCTGTAAATTCCTCAGTGGCTCATCCTCTTCTGAGTTACCCTCAGTTGTTCTTTGCTTACGAAGGCCCTTCACAGTCTCTTCTTTCACGTCTGCCAGTAAGTAGTGAGAGGTTCATGCCTCTTGGCCAATGATGCCGACCTTCACTTACACACGATTTCTTCAAATAAATGCCTCCCTGTTTTCACGTGTACTGCCCACTATGCCTTTAAACATCCACAAAGCTACTTGTTATCTTTTCTCAAATACCCTCCCTGTGACTCCACCTTCTCTACAAAACTACAGAAAAGGTGACAACAGTTAGGAGACTGCATGCCAACATGACCAACATTAGGTCACAACCCTCATCTGTGTCAATGTAACGTCTTCTGATTTACACTCAATTTAAGATTAAATCTGTTCATTTAAATCTAGCAGAGGAATGTATCAACAACACTCAAAACAACAGCTGAAATACTGCACTTACGTACACTTAACTATTACCTTATTTATCACAGAATCATAGAATGGCTTAGGTTGGAAGGAACCTTAAAGATCATCTAGTTCCAACCATGGGCAGGGACACCTTCCACTAGGCCAGGTTACTCAAAGCCTGTATTATGCCTATAGTAAAGAATGAGCAAACCATATTATTTACACAATTTTTGTAGAATTATAATTTTAAAATACAATGGACACCAAGAAATTCATAGAACTGTCTCCCATTCAAACTGTCAAAAAATGGGAAAAAAACAACAAGAGAGAATTAATTCTATAACAGAAGCATAAAAGAGAAGTAGACCATGAAACAGTGTACCTTTCCAATTTTCCTGTGGTCCCGGTTTCTGGCTTCTTCCTGGAATTTTTCCCATTCCTTCATCATTTTGTTATCAGGAAAGGATATTCCATATATTCTCTGCAGAGTTTCCATGTCAGATTTTCCTTCCCAATACGTAGAGGAATTCTGATGCACAAAACCCATACTTTAAGATAATACTATAGAATCTCAGAGAAAGGAGGAACAAATGCTAACGTATTCCAATGTTATTATTTTTTTTTGCCTTGGGAAAAGAATTATATGCAGTCATCCTGCGTTTGTTTATAATACAGAGATACTTGCACTGCCTTTTAGTCAGCATACTAATATAGAAGACGAAAACGAAAGTGACTGGTCAAGCCATACTTTTATTCTACTCAGGCACCTTGTTTTAACTATCATCATGGCATGTTCTATTACCTCACATTATATCTTCTAAAAAAGTAGTGCTTGTTTACGTTCAAAACATAATGCAGGAGGGAAACACGAAAGACAAAACAAAACTAACTCACTCTCACAGTTAAATCCTTGCTGTTTTGCCAATCTAACACTTAATCCCTGCAACTCACAGTTCCATAAACTTCAGTGAGGAAGCCAGCAAAAGCAGCTATGATGAACGTTCCACTAAGGTCAGTCTAATAAGGTTACCAAAATCAGCATCTGCAAGTAACTTAAACTACATCATAACCAGAGGTATCTGCAGGCACTGTCTCTGGCTTTCCTATGAGCAATGCCATTTTTAAACAGCAGCACTTGCAGATCTGCCAGTGTTTGCTTTACCTCATGTTCCTGAAAGATATCATCTTACAAGGTCAAAATAGTATTTTCTGACCCAATCGATATCTTGGATGTTCATGTACTGCAGAATAGAGTGCGCACACACACTGTACACAGATGTGACAGCTAGTACAGACTCAAACCAGTACTACGAAGTGCAATGCTGATTGGAGATACTAGCACAGTACTGCCCCATTAGCTCAGGCACCGCACTTCCCTACTGTGCATGGTATAACTGGTTCCACAGCTAATCTAGTCACTACTAGCGTATTTTTGCAGTGCTCTTCATTATAGTCAAAGCATGCATGTTACTACACTACGATAAAAAAAGATGCTGTTAATTTTAACTGTATGTTGCAATGGTCAAGAATCAGTAGACCTTGGCAGCAGACGAATGATGAAGGTGTCGTGGGTTGGGCCTCAAACCAGGACAGAAGGTCTGTAGTTCTACTTGTGTGATGGGAGTGTGAAAAGAAATGAGGGACTACTTTCAGAGTAAGCAAAGAAAACAATACAAAGGACATAGAAAGGACCCTAGCATAATCACTTCAGGAGAAATAAATACATAAATAAATCAACTGACCCATAGTTAAGTTTTAATGCACAGTTAATTTAAACTTACCTTAAATATTTTAAGGGCCTTAATTTTTCCAGTGTGTCTCACATGTGGACCCCTGCAGAGATCAATCAACGGACCACATCTGTACAGCAAAAGAAAAAAAGTGTTTATTTCAAAACACTCCAACATTTTTAAACACGGTCACTAATTGCATGTAAGTTAATCCTTAACATGTTCAAACACACTAATCTTCAACAAATTCAGTGCATTTTAACTGTAATTGTGCCTTCTACCTGAAGCAGAATATTCACCCAGTAAATACTCAGCACACTTGATCCATTGTCAAGAGCACCGTAACACACTCAGCAATTCATATAGTTCAGTATGTAATCTTTGTTAAAGATGGCCAGGAAATTTCAAACTATGTACATCAAACAGAAAAAAAATGTCTTTGCCATTTTCCAGTTCTATCCCCGGCAACTGAATGAACAGGATCCTCACCCCTCACTGAGCTAAGAGTTAGCTTTACCCATTATCCAGCAATTCAGCATCATGAGCGGTAACTTGTTTTCATTTGTTTATTGAAACCAGAGGGAATGAGTGAAAAGTGGATTTGCCATTTGTTCACAAATTGAGACCTAATCTGTTCCAGCAGAGAAAGAAAAGATCTGATTTTACATAAGTAGCAATATTAATTGCAAACTAATGTCCCAAATACACAAGTATTCAAAAGTTAGAATAATAAAAAAAATATTCTCCTCTCAATTTAAATGAAACATACCTAACTATAGAAATATTTTGTAATACCTTTTAACTTAATTTGGTTTACCTGTATATTGTGGTAGTTGGTGTGTTCACCTTCTCATTAAGAATACGACACTTGAACTTGTTATACTGTGTGGGAAACATGAAAACTCAGAAACGTCAATAAAACAGCTAATAAAATGCTATTTTAGAAGTATGTGTCAATAATGCAAATACATCAGTAAAAGACACAACTAAAAAGTCACATGAACACACGCATGCAAAAGTTCAACATCCTTTCAGAAGAATTATAAAACCAGAGGGGAAAGAGACAAAAATATCTTAATTTCCCTGAGGGTATGTTAAGCATAGTGATTACCACCTGAACACCTCAAAGCACATTTGAAAGGCAATTAAAACACAGTACAGCAAGACTGGTAATATTCACTGTATAAAACAGAATACTAGAGGACAAAGTCTTTTTTGACTTGTCTCTGCAAATGATCCAGATTGAACGCATGCCTTTTGTGTACTAATTTCTTTGTCATCTCATTGAGCTTGAGGTGCTTTTGTGTAATAAGGAATTGTTTTTATTATTGCCTGAAAACATGCTGAACACTTGGAGAGGGATACAGGGGGGGAAGAGGATGCCATTGTTTTTGTTTTACTAGACAGGTACTATTCTGTGAGTCAGTCACATGCAGTGTTTTATAAAAGTTACATTTTGAAAGATCATTGTACCAGAATCACAGGTACTCCAAAGATTTACCTTAAACATGTCTAACAGGATCTCCTTTTTGACTTCCAGCCTTTCAAAAGCCTGCTTCTCTTTTATGATACTTTTACAGCGGTTCTCTAGTAGTGGGAATTCAGTACTAGATACACCTCTAAACAAACAGACACACGCAAAAGAAATATGAAGTAGTTATTTTTATATTCCTATTTTTTAAGTGACCACTTTCTAGTGGTTTAATCTGAAAAACATCGGACGTGTTCTTGTGATTTGCCACAGTATTTTCTTAGTTTCTTACGATCGGCTGTACTTTCAGACACTAAACTCAGACACAAATGGTATCCCCCTGAACAAACCCATTGCAGTCACTCCTAGAACAGTCTTTGACGTGTTTAAATGCCTGGAAGACCTGTAGCTCAAAGTATACATGATTTAAGAAAAAATAAAAAATAAAAAGGCTCAACCCAGCTGCAAGAGCTAGTTTATCGGCTGATGCAGATTCAGTATTCTGCCTGACTACAGAAAGATAAACAAGGAAAAAGCTAGAATTGTAAAGCTGTGCACAAGGATTAGAAGAGGAGTAAACACCTATACGACTTACATGCATACGTGCCATTTCTACAAGTGACTATGGCACTTTGAAACCAAACTCCCATGATCCTTCAAGGAAACCATCTCCTATATCTCCCAGGAACTTCAGGAAGTTTTACCCAAACACTCTACATTTTTTCACAGAACATTAAACAACTGCAAGTCTTAAGGAGCAGGTGTCTGAACACTGCTCTTGAATTTAAATACACACACACACTCTCAATGTACATGTATACACACACCAATACCATGAAAGCGATTAACCTGTCAGTTTTAAATGAGACTAGATACATGATTTTACTTCTAACATGCAGAAACATGACTGAGCAAAAGTAATTCTAGTACTGAGCTTTGACATAGAGTATTAAAGTTCTCAGACATTGAAATTTTACCTGTCTTCAATGTACATGTCATAATAAAATCCATTCTCAATTGGTGGTCCATAGCATAAGCAGCCCCCAAAATAACCTTCCATGGCCTCTCCAAGAATATGAGCACTTGAATGCCAATAAACCTGCAAATAAAGTCAGGTGAGCAAGTCATTGGCATTGTGTAACTAAAAAGAAAAAAACAAAACAGAGGTACATCTGCAGATGGGAAATACACTGGAATCAGTGTTGTTTAAATTCTGTGAGAAGTATAACAATTTTCTGTTCTCATTTTGAAGTACGCTAAATGATTAATATAATGGCAGATGGAGCAATAAAGCCCCACCGTCTTTCAGTCTGAAAGATGATTATACTTCTGCACGATTCCATCACCTTAGTACTTATTGTACCTTGTTCATTTCTAAGTTAGTTTCCGGTCAGTTAAAAGTCTATGCAATACTAACGCCATCTAAAGCAATGTAGTCAATTAAGTTACCATTGTTCACACAGAGTACATTTATTAATAGGATTGTAAACCACGTTACCTGAAATGTCAGAAGAGGAAAGCTAACAACCCAGTAGATCACTACCAGAGTTATGTTGTACGTCCCTATTAATTCAGGCCAATTCATAGCCACTGCTACAAGATGAAGCCTTTACGGGCTCCTGAAATGCCTCAAACAAGCTTAACCGCATAAATAATTTTTTGACAAAATGAAGTCTAATTCTAGTGCATAAAGATAAACATAGGCTTAAGACTGAATCCCCTAACAAAAAAAGTCTTCAGTGTGTCGCTAAGAATATTCACAAATTAACTGAACAAAATATGCCTACTTAAGTTTCTAATAAACACTGCTGGTACAAGGAGGCATAGATTTTATTTATGACTCAAATCTGATATTGGACAATTTTTAGAAAACTGTAAGACAGGCTCACTGTTGCTTTCAGCATCTGATCTTCAAACACAGAGTCAAACCACAACATACATCTTAGAAGATAGCAAACTATTTCGAGTTAGCATGCAAATCAAGACATTCTGTACAACCTCATTTGAGAAATAACCTGCTTATGTAAAAAAACAAGGGAAGAAAATAACATTAAGATTTTATTCACCTAGATATGATAGGTAATTAGTATCTCATCTTCTTTGCTGAATCATGACAAATAAATTACTTGAATAGCTTTGGGGATTTTTGGTTTTTATTCAAGATTTTAAAAGCATAATGCTGCCATCAATTTCACGTGATTACTTCCTTTAATCAAGCAGAAACTAGTGAGTGTTTACTCACAGCTTTTGCTTCTTCATTATCAAACATAAGCAGCTCCAGAGTACAATCTCCCTCCAGCGGACGATCCAGGTCCCACAATTCACCATTCACTTTGGCTATGACTGCATTTGAAGCCAACACTTGACTAAGAAACACAAATGATGACAAGAGACCAAAATATTTAGGTTCAGATTTGCAAAAGCGCTTAGGTTTCTAAACTCCACGAGACCCCACCCACATCTCGTAGCACCTAAAGACCCTGAATTTTTGTTTCTGTGGTCATCCTAAACACTTTCTTTTTACTTTTAAGGTATAGACACTTAAGGTCTTAAAGTTTCATTTAATGGTTTTCAGTGCTGGGGACCTGGAGGAAAGACTGCTTCTAACAAGAGTTTTCACTGCTATCTGGTAACTCACAAAACTTCATCTGTCTCTACTAATTCCTAGCAATCTCAGTGATTGTTATATTTTTTAACTGGAAGCAAGCATTATGATTCCAGCACAGAACCTCAAGCATCACTCAGAACAGTAACTTCACCCAGCTACTTCTTCTCCATTAAGCTGACGTTTCAGTGATGCTTTCCAAATAAAGCAACGTAAGAGAGTCACCATCCATTGACCATGACATATATGTATTTTATGCAACAAGGTATGAGACAAATTATAGTAACAGATTTATCACTGCAAAAGTACAGGTCCTTCAATGTGCAGGTTACCTAATTCCAACAGCTAATTGATATGGCGTGGTTTTCCAAGATTCCCCTTCAGCCATCTTTCCATCTGTCAGGATAATTTTGATAGGTTTGCTCAGGCTGGCCGCTCTGTAAGCTAGCAAAGCATCGTGTTCTTTTTTCAGTGCTTCGTAAAGCTTCAGCCTGTCTTCTATGAAGCTTGGCTCACACTGTAGCTGTAACACATAAACAAAATCATACCTGTACATATTTGTGAGAGAAACAGAATAAAAGGATTCACAGCGTTCATGCATCCCTAGAGGTTCCAACTCAGACCAGATTTCACTGTACTAGAATTCACACTAATATGCAGTAAAGCATTTGTCTATAATCATACACAGGACAGTCCCATCCAATTCACTGACTATTTGATAGTGGCTCTCCAGTTTTCACAAGCACCTTCATCAATCTGGGCCTAAACAGCTTTGTGAGTTTGACCTCAGAAAGTAGCCTGTAGTCCTGCCCCAGAATTTGTATTTGGCTGACACCCTAGAGAAGTCTGGATCACTCCAACAAGCCCTCACTCCTGCCAGTCCATTCAGAGCATCAGATTTAAATAAGACAGTTGACTGGAATGACAGAATGGTCAGGGTTGGAAGGGACCTTCGGAGATCATCTAGTCCAACCCTCCTGCCAAAGCAGGTTCACCTACAGGAGGTTGGACAGGAACGCATCCAGGCGGGTTTTGAATATCTCCAGAGAAGGAGACTCCACAACCTCTTTGGGCAGCCTCTTCCAGTACCCTGTCACCCTCAAAGTAGCGAGGTTTTTCCTCATGTTCAGATGGAATTTCCTGTGTTCCAGCTTGTGCTCGTTGCCCCTTGTCCTATTGCTGGGCACCACTGAAAAGTCTCCTTTAGTTTAGCATAAGGTGAACTACTAATATCTATCAAACTACAGCTAGTGCTGCCAACATCCTCTTTCAGTCATCATGCACACTGTTTATTCATGAACCATCACTCTCTTTAGCAACCACAGTATCCTGACCCTTATTCCCCATAGCCCAAATGCTTTTGTCACATAAAAGCTAGAGATCCAAGAATGCATAAGTAGCCCTACTAATTACATGCAAGATGAAGCTCTTAGATAATGATTTTTCCTACATGCATGCTATAGCAAGTCTTCTTCCCAAAACCTGGGATTTCAACATACAGCCAAGTATTTCAGATTTCAGCACCTTTTTTTACCTAGCCAAACAACACACCTTCTTCTATTACTACAAAATAACCACTTACATCATTCTGATGTTGGTTCGCAGCTTCATTTTCTTCTTTCTTTTCCTCTTTATTTTGATGCACCGCAACAGCAGCTGGACTTGCACGGCAGACCTTCCGAAAACAGGGATACTATGAAGTATATGCCTATGCCTTTAAGGCTTTTCCCAGCAATCACTGAAACAAACCGAACCAGACCAGTGCAACACTGGGCTAAAAAGGCAATTACGGTCAAGATATGTCCTTAGTACAGAGGAAAGGCTTCTCATGACACATCTAAATTGTGTCCTTCTGATGTTCAGCAAAACTGCTCACCAGGCAAAACCTCCTCAACAGAATTTCTCCAACTCTACTACTGCAACCACCACCGGCAACACCTCCCCACCGAGACCTTGGGAGATGAGAACGGCCCAGAGAGCGACAGAAGCGCCTTGCGGCGGTCTGACAAACGCGTCGCGTCCCGCCCCGGCGAAGGGGCTGAGCCCACCGGCAGCAGCACCGCTCGCTGCTCCGGCCACACGGGCAGCGGGCGCGCGCGCGGGGACAGACCCCCCCCCCCGCCGGCGGCCCAGCCC
>VZSZ01010165.1:751247-788225 GCA_013398815.1 Ibidorhyncha struthersii
GAGCGGGTCGGTACACGCCGGCAGCCCTCGCTGCCGCGGCGTTAACCCGCGGGGAGCGGCGATGTCCTGGACGCCCGCGTGAGGCCCAGCGCCGGGCACCTGCAGGCGTTCTTCGAAGAGCCGTGCTCTGTAACCCGCCTTGACAAGAAGCCGAATGAACTGGGGCTGCAGGGAGGAATGGCATCGCTAATTCCCCAAATCCCCATCGTGCTGTGTTGCGGAGAGCAGGACAGGCACAAGGAGTTTGTAATGGGGAGGGGAAAAACCGCATCTGGTTTGCTTTATGTTCCCAAGTACCCAATCCAGCACGCGGGGGGCTCGTTTGCTATTGAAAGCACATAAAAACAACACTTAAACAATACCATTTGAGTTAATATGTGCTTTCAAAGGACCTACGTGTAACATCACCGATGTCTTGGTCCTTCAAAGGGTTATCCAAATAAAGGAGACGCCAGGTGTTACGGACAGACGGACACTGTCAGAGTGTGGACAGTACGGATGGCACCCACTGGAACGCGGCCCCGCGGCCCGTTCATTAGCGTGGACTTCAGGTGGTCCACCCCACAGACTGCCCAGCTCCAAGGTCTGCTCAGCCCCAACGCTCAGCCACGGCTGGTTTATTGTCCTTTCCTCTCTGGTCACCGCCCATGAAACACATCGCCTGCGAGAGCTGCCTACAGCCACACTGTCTCCAAAACCCACCTTGGATCCAGGCATTACAGCGGCAGCTGAGGTCTGCAGGCAAGAGAGCAGCATGGGACAGATGAATAAAAAGTGGCAAAAGCAAGCTGGGCAGAGGAATTGAACCCCAAAATACCATCACATAAGCAATAGTTCATACAGTGTGTGCTCTGCCGCCCCTATAGCAGATCTCACCCCAGCCCAAGCCATCCTTCCCTGCCGCTTCTGCACCTCCTGGTACGAGCCGGTCGCTTGCACCTCCACCTCTGCAGGCCCACAGAATTGGGGTCACCTTTTTTCATAGTTTCCCATCCCGCAATAGGATTACATGAACGCTGTTTCAAAGAGGGCGTTTTTCCTGCCCTTCTCTAAGCTCCATTGCACACACTTTAAAAGAAGTAATTTTAACACCCTGGTGTCGAGCCAAACAGTTGTGCCCGTCAGGGAGCCACAGGGGCCGGCTGCATCCTGCAGGACAGGCAGCCCAACGCCACGGCAAGGCTGGCAGGACAGGGGCTGGCCAGCTAGGGCCCGGCCTCACAGTAGCATCATAGGATAGTTTGGGTTGGAATGGACCTTTAAAGACCATCTTGTCCATCCCCCCTGCAATGAGCAGGGACATCTTCAACTAGATCAGGTTGCTCTGAGTCCCATCAAGTCCCTCGGACAAGGCGGGCAGGCAGGCCTGGGGATGGCAGTCAGGACCAACCAGGAGTCCAGGCTGCCAGAAAAGTTCATGGTGATGAGGGAGGTCTGAGGTCAAGCCAGGAAAGCAACCCACAGGTCAGGTCCCATGATGGGAACTGGGGCCAGACACGGTGGTTGCCAGGCAGGTCCATGGCAATGTGGCAAAGTCAAACCAGGAGGCCAGCCCACAGGTCACGGTCCAGAGCAACAGGAGCCAGGGACAGCTCCTTGGCCCTGGGAAAACAACAGCTCTCCACAAATCCTTTATTTCCACCGTGTATTTCCATGCATCCTTTTGTCTCAAATACTTCTTTGTCACCTTCAATTTCTCTAGTTTCCTCCCTTGATTGTACTTCACACCCATTGCTCTGCATTCAGTTTCTCAGCACACACTTTCCAATTTTTGCCTTTACCCAATACTCAGATTTTGCCAGGTGTGGATTTTTATTAGAATCCTGGCAGTTACCAAATCACAATTTTAGCATTTCATTCTCCAGTTTACACAACTGGAAATAACTACATGGTATGCGAGAAAGCAGAGTCTCAAGTTTTGTATTTGTTCACAATTTGATACATTTCCTATGATATCACCCATTTTTCTTTGTGGTTTTAAGATTTCATAAAAACATATTTGAGATTAAAATTATATAGTCTTCTACCAACAAAAATAATAGGAACATTTCTTTCTCAAAACATTGTACTCTTTTAGAAAAAAACCCTGTAAATTATTCAGTGCATGGAGCCCAAAGACAGTCTTATACTGTATACGCACACATTTCAAGCTGTCATTTATGTCTGCCATTACCCTGATGACCACTGTGTGTACAACTCACTGCCTGTATTAACCAGTTCATATTATACCAACCTGTCTTGGCATTTTGACTGCGGAGTACTGTTTTCTTCCCCATGAATGCCCAGAATTTTCTAACACCTTTGTAGTTAGTTCTTCTAGTCATTTTGCCCCAGCTAAACTTTTTAATGATTTTTTTTTAACTAGTTTTGTTATTTAAGGTATATCGAGAATATCCCTCAGCAAACTGATACCTAAGTACCTTTGTAAGTTGCACCAATTCTTCCTTACTTTTCTGAAGAGATGCAACTTGCCAACACCTGTATCTATCATTTATTATAGCAAGGTCACTCTTCTTCGAGGATGGACTGTCATGGGCAGAACTGCCACGGACGTGTGTAAAAATAGGACATACTCTATAGCTTCCTTTAAAAATTAATTTCACTATTAATCTGACAGGTTATCTGTTTTTTTAACTTCTAAATTCACTACTCCATTTAGGATATCGATGACAATCAGTGTTAGCAGCACAATAAAATAAACACCGATTTAGTTTTGAGCTTAAACTCTGAGAAATGCATTCAGGTTACAGAATCACCGAATGGTCAGGGTTGGAAGGGACCTCTGGAGATCATCTAGTCCAACCCCCAGTTGCCAGAGCAGGGTCACCTACAGCAGGTTGCACAGGATGGCGTCCAGGCAGGTTACATCCTCTCCATCTCATCTTTGGGCACTGTCTTACGAAGCCAACCCCTGTAACTTTGGGCTTGCTCTAGCATTTATTGAAGTAATGGAAAAACTTACCATCAGAAGTTACAGTGGCTGAGAAGGCTGACTGATAAGATGCTGTCTAGCACGTGGAGCTTTATCAGGATCTTTTACCTGCCGAGATATTGCAGTATTAGTATTAGTAGAACTCCTGAGAGAGAAACAACTTGGAGTGAAAAAAAGCGTGAGGTTTCACTGAGAATATGGAAAGAATGGGGGGGGTGTAGTATTTGTGCTACCCCTACGGAGGTTCAAAAATCAAAGGAAATGTTAAGACTCAGGCTTATAAAGGAGCCCTTACTTTTAAAGGCTGCCTAGAAGACGTGCCAGGCCTTTCAGATAGGTTGGCTACTGTCTCTGCCTATTGCGTTATTACTCTTGTTTAGCTGCACTACCTGACTAATTGGATAGCAGCAGATGCCTCTCACCGCCTCTCTTCCCCCAAGTGGGTCACCTTTCATGTGGTGTGTGATGCAACGCATAGGTAGCTCTACCTGAGTAGATTCAAGACGATTACAGAAGCAGCACGAGAATCTCACTGCTATGGTCAATAAGCCATAACATTCTAATCTGGGAACATTAATATGGCTTGAAATAAAGCATAATTCCACTTGTCCTTACTCTAGATAATGTGTCACATACGAGGCGTGTTCTATCTACAACCAACCACAAGGTGACAGGCAATGCTTCCAAACAATTCTGTGAGGCCGGGCTATACGCAATAAAATTCCGAAATTATTATATGGTGAGTGGTCAACTTTAATGCTGTCTGATGAATACCTGACATTTCAGGAACAGAAGAAGCCTGACAGGAGGATACAGCGGTTGCATCTTAAGATCATAAGGACTGAAAATATTGTAAAACTTGTTTTCCTAAAAGCTTGGCAAAATATTTTTGTATGCTGCACAACAGCTAAAGTACCATTAAGAAAACTGCAGGTAAGGCCACACGAGTGAGGCCATGGATGCATTATCTGTTGGAAGTAATGGAAATGGTAAAAATAGGGTAAGAAACAGGAGGAGGAGGAGGAGGCGGCAGGAAGTACTCATAGCTTTTCTATACAGGAAATTTATGTTGACAGAAAGTACGAAAACAAGACCCAAAAGTCCACGTATTAAGCAACATTTGCATAAGGGAGGTTATGTAATGTGTGATCCTC
This sequence comes from Ibidorhyncha struthersii, assembly GCA_013398815.1. Lineage (NCBI taxonomy): Eukaryota > Metazoa > Chordata > Aves > Charadriiformes > Charadriidae > Ibidorhyncha > Ibidorhyncha struthersii. The sequence goes on from VZSZ01010165.1 coordinate 755,334, forward strand.
AGTGAATGATTATCAGTGGCAGAACACCTCCACAGGGATTGCAGTAATCTCCACCGTTAAACCTGGTTCACCAAATGGATGCTATGTGGTGTTTTATTTTGCTTGGACACAACTTAAAGATCTAAACATGCAGAAATTCTTAACAGTGACATATTTACCTTCACAAAAAATGTCTTATTCTGTAACTTTTTTTTTTAACCTTTTGCATGCAGGATTACAAAATATTTACAGAAACGTGCTTTCTAACTGTATAAATCCATAAATGCATTCTAAAGCTAATATTTTATGAAGAATAAGAAGTGGAGGGCATTTATACTGTGGTTTGGGTATGGCCTCCGAGGAATACAAAATTAAAATGTACAGAAGACACTTTATTTTATGTCCTGTACCAGCTTGTACAGATTATTTCAGTTTGATCAGCTGTCTTCTTGAATGAATTATTTTTTTGCAAAGCGATATGTTTGAAGATCAGTTACAGAATTAAAAAGTAACAGTAACTAAGCAATTCTCAGTCTCATCATTATGGTTCAGAAGCTGTTAACAGTTGTAAAGGGCTAATTAGTGTAATGTAATCCTCTTAGGAGGCTGAAGGCATTGAGCTAGATTTCTTTATAATTTGTATGTAGGCCTTCTTTATTCCATTAGAATTACAATAATTACAGACAGCAGTATGTATTTGCATTCTATCCATCCACATTATGTTTCCTTTGCATACTGAATACTGCACAGTAAATGCAGGAGTAGAATTTTCTGTTTTCTATTTAAATATCAAAATGTTTGGAAGAACAGCCAAATCTTGGTTTTATAACTGTGCAAAATCTACCAAAAGACAAAATGAAAACAGGAATAAGTGGCTTTCTGAAATACCAAGCAATCAGAGGGAGAAAATACTGGAAGAGCTGGATGTGAACAAAGTGCTGTCATATTTGGTTTACAAGAGAGTCTTTTCCTTGGAGGAATACAAAGACATTTGGTCCCAGGAGAGCTACAAGAAGAGAACTGAATATTTTTTAGATAAACTCTCTTTAAAAGGCCCAAGTGCTTTCTCTGCTTTTTGTTCCATTTTGGAGGAGGTCTGTCCCAACTTGCTGACATGCTTTCTCCTTGGCTATGAAGGTAAGGTCACTGTCTGCTCTGAAATGCTTAGGTGTATATTGGTAATGTCTTGGAATCCTTTGACACTAATAGTTATTTGCTATAATTAGTGTTTACTTTCTCTCTTACACTAAACAAGAAAGAGTATGTGCTGTCTTTACAGTTCTTTGTTATAAAAAAGAAAATAACAGGAAGGAAAAATTATTAAACAAATATATGTTATTGTTATACTTTGAACATTTAAAGTGGTAGCAGAACACTGTATATTAACATTGCTGCTACTAATGAATAAGAGTCAGGATAGGGAAAAAGATTCCTAAGTACTACTGATAATGCTTAGCTCAGAAATGTAACACCGATCTTTTACTTTCCTCCCCATTTCTGAAATATTTAAAAATAGATTGAGAAGTTCCGTAGGCATAGTGCCTCAGTAATTGCTCCCTTTCACATTTTTCTTGTAAGTCACATTATTTACTATACCCATCTGTAAACAACTGCATGAAACTGATTGCATTACTAAATATCAACAATACAATTGAAATTAATCAAAATGTTATTTGGACATCAGGCACTACTCATACCTATTTAAGAAACAATGCTTTACTAGATATTAGCAAAGATAATGTGAAAAAAATATGTGCAGAGTGTTTACAATTATATCCTAGTGACCTATTTTTATTTTTTGTGTCTGTTATATTCCAAATTTTAATCTTTCAAGTCAGCTCGAGTTTTCTCAGCAATGACTGCAGGGTTGTGCTCAAAGGTTATATTCAGAATATCGTTTTAGAATTTAATTAAAAGTCATGTATTTTACCAATTCATTCAGTAACAGGTTTAATCACCTTAGTATTACAACTATTTATACATAAAACCCACTAAGTCTGAGTACTGTAAGAATTTTAATAAATTAAATAAGAAAAAATAAAATCTAAACCCATTATGACCTTTGAAATAGCTGTAGTCTGTGTCCTCTCTTGAAAACCTGATTACTTTTAAAATTGGCAGTTAGAGATCCAATTACTTGAGAAGGCAACAGATATTTTACCATCATTTTCTTATGAACAGATGTCCATTTAGTGTATCTTTTCAAGATCAATGTATATGACCATTTTATGGTAGTTACAAGAAAATCGAAGGAGGTTCAAATGTTGTTGTGGATTTTAATACACGTAGAATGTACTCCATGGACAACCACGTTATGACAAGGCTACTTAGGGCTTCTTTACACTATCTTTTTTTTAAAAAAAGCATACAAATATAAACACAATGGATTATAAATACATTATAAAGCCAGGTCTTTGACAATACGCATTTTGGAATTAAATTTTGGCTTCCTCTGAATTAACTGCAGAGACAACACAGGGAGATTTTTATTTTATACCACCTAAACATTTTGTGTGGGGGCCTGTCACACAACAGACTTATATCTTCTGGTGGGTACAACGTTTTGGGGGTAGTACTGTTATAAAGGGTGATGGCCTTGGCAGTTGGGTGCAAGTCAAGGACTCCGTCTCCCTGACAACATCGTAGTAGATACTGAGAAAAAAGGAGAAAACCAATGCTGCACATTTCCAAAAGAGTAAAAGATACTGTTGGAACAGCATTACTGAGAAAAAAGGAGAAAGCCAATGCTGCACATTTCCAAAAGAGTAAAGGATACTGTTGGAACAGCGTCCCCAATCCATTCTGTCTGTCTGTGCCTTGTGTAGGCAGAAAAATGCCTGGGGCTGCCTTAGCTCAGCCACTATTACACTCTTCTCCTTCCCCTCCCCCAGTAGCATGCATCAAATGTGCAAAGCTAGTTTTAGAATCTGTTATTGCTAATAATAATCTACTGGATAGCAGGCAAAGAAAAACACATGCTATATATCCACATTGATTCATGCACATAATCTGTGCAAATTCATGCATGCATATGTTGCAGATTCAGTTAAATGGATTATGCATTATGGATTTTCACACATTGTGAATTTTTATAGACTGATTTTGATAAACCCTGTTACAAGGTACACAGAAAGGTATGATGAAAAAGAGCATTGTTTATTATTTACATTAGAATAATTTTCTTCTTCACCCTATAAAAGCTGATTGATAAGACAAAGGAATCAAAATGGAAGGAATACTGTCTAGATGCATGATGAGAAGTTGCTATGCATGTGCTATGTGGCTTCAACACCCCAGCTAACATAGCAGTTGTGTGCCATCCTGTCCACTGTATTTGTTAAAGAGAGTCTTTATGGCAGGCTGCCTGAGCACACAGAATAAAATCAATCCCCCTTATTGATCAACTGCATGTACAGCAGGGGCCAATTTCTGTTTTCTGGACCTGCCCATGTTGGCAGATATGGGTATTTTAATGTGTTTCCATTGTCTTCATGCCCTGCAGAAAGAACCATTTGACAGGTGCTGGAAATGTGGCATGGTTCCAAGAGGTCACTCAGTCTCTGGACTAATGTAGTTCACTGCAAAAACTGTAAACTCTGCTAGTGAATTGTGGCCAGTGAGTGATGTTCTGTTGCTCGCACACAGTTGATTTAACACCACTTTGAACTCTTTTGTCTCATTGTTTCAAATAATTACACCCACAGTAATTTAAGGGGTGTTATAGCAGTATTTATTCTTCAAGACATGAGTGACTTGATTCTTCTACTCCTCTCTTATCAAATTCTCATTATAGCATAAAGCAAAGCTCCTGGTGACTCCACGGGGAGAAACATTTGGTTGTTACTTGTCCATACAATACAGCAGGAAATCAGTTCTTTGTTGGCCAGGCAGGAATTTATATGGAGTAAGAATTTCAGGTTTATTTCGAAAATTCCTACAAATTGTCTGACCTCTACTTCTTAAGTCTTTTGGAAATATGAATACGGAAATAACTTTATCTATAAAAGGTCAAAAGAAATTACGTTTACCTAAAACAGCCACTTACCCAAATGCAACATCACAGACAGAATCACATCAAACTGTAGGTGTTATTTTGAACTATGTAGCAGCTATTAGAGACATTTCTTTGTTGTTATCCAGACCGTATGCACAAACGTTTACCAGCATTATCAGAGCAAAGAAAACTGAGGGCTGTACCAGAGATGGAGCTGCATGAAACCTATCAGATGAGTGACCAAGAAGGAAGCCCTTCTGCTGAGGAACAACTGAATCAATCATTCAACAAATACAGGTTAAAATTATCAATGTCACAATGTCTTTAATGATCGCAGTATTTCCTGTCACTTAGTTTCCATGTAAGTGAAATGAATCGCTGATGCTTTCAAGAAGTTTTTCATTTGCATCTGATTTCGCATTTTTGCATTTGTAATCTATGATTGTATTTTGTATAATGAACATCTTTTGATGCTGATGAATGCAGGGGGTCACCTCTGGTCTTTACTACAGGTATTCAGTAGTAATGTAATGCACTGATGACTGCTCCTTTTCAGTGTTCAAGGACTAAGTACATACGTAGAAGTTCATTTTACTCATAACCTTTCTTCTATGTGAGAGACAACCTAAGTTAATACCACAGTTCCTGTTATTTTTATTTAAGAGTAATAGAAACTGAGGAAGACCTACGTAAGAACAGCATGTAACTTGATACCTGCTGGGATACTGGGATTTAAGTCCTTGCTTCAGAGATTTAAACCTAAAAAGAGGACACAAACACAACTTAGGAAAGTCCTAAAATGCAGCATTTTATGCAGATAGTATTCAGTTCAGGCATCTGCAGTCGTGTGTTTGGAATCATGTTTTGCTTAATTCAATAAGGAATCTAGCTGAGAATGGACTAGAGCTCTCAATATCTCATTAGCTGTTAAGAAATACTGTAGATAATTTACAGATGTCCATCTAAGACAGAAATTACATGCTGAGAAAAATGCTTGAAAAGTAGTTAAAAGCTGTACTGCTGTTTTGATGTGTCAGTAGCATATAAACAGTAAATTATGAAGCCTTAATAGTTTTGTTATTTTTGTTAAATTTCAGTTAGGGGCTGGATTACACTAGCTTGTAGAAGTCTAGTAAAACTTAATGACTGTGAAGTGATTGAAAAAATTGTGGTCATAAGAGGTTAAGTTCATCTTCAGTAGCAGTGAAACATGAAATGGCTGTAGAATATGAAGACACATAATACAATACAGTACGGCCCCAAATTGTACAGTACTGGCTGATGGATACCCACAACTAATGAAATCCCCGTCAAAACTCCTTTCTCCATATACATTCACAAGAGTTCCAGGAGACTTGCAGTCATTCATAATCTGAATATGTGCCGTTTGGCTTTAAATAGATTAATTCTGTAGCACTGGTCCTGTCACATCACAAGACAATTAAGAAGTGCCTGCAGCTAAAGAACCACATCAGGGAAGTAGTAGACAAATATTAAAGCTTTCCTGAAGCCAGTCTACGCTGGGCATACTTGATAGCTCTAAAAACATCAATCAGATATCATAAAACATGACAGTATCAGTATTTGCAGACTCAGGTACTCTCATTATAAGAATGCTACATACATTCCACCTGATAAGAAGGCATACGGTGTATCAGTCCTGCATATACCTTGGAAAAGGAAAAAAAAAGATGCTGGGGCTATACTCTGCCCACAGTGTATCAGTGTTAAGTGTGGAAGTGGATGTAGCCCCGTAAGTCACACAGAAGAAGGGAGTTGTCACTTCTATTGGAAACAGAGAACCCCACGAGAAGACAAACTGGTGTACAATAGCACACAATTTACTTCACCACCAGTGTCCTGGGAAAAAAATATACCCTGACACTAAGTTTAAAAAGAGCCAATCTTTCCACACCTTCTGTTGTATGCTGACACTCATCTCCTCCACCCAAGAGAAAAATATAATAGGTAACTGGCTTATGCTCATTTCTTATTCTTAAGTTCCACACTTGTGTCAAACACCAGAAAGAAAATCTTACACAATCGACATGGTATTTCTGGAGAAGAGAGTCTCAAGCGCTTGTAACAATTCGTGAAAATGACAACCCCACCTTGAAGAAAACAATATAGCTGGAAGCAAAGCAAATGTGCTACCCGCACGTATCTTGCATAAATTCACACATTACAAACCACAGTTGCAGGGTCACGATCAAGAAGACAACCAATCAGAGACAGAAAGTACCATCCATAAATACAACAGTGCACAACTACAGCACGTATAAAGACAACTAGAAATACATAGTGGTAGCTAGAAATGAAGAGATGAGCCTAAAGAGAAAATGGAAAATAGCTTCACTGCCCTCTTCCCAATATTTGTAAATATTCTCAACCATTTGTATTTTTTTCAATGATAGAAAAATGTCAGACACAGACACTCTAAGGACAAGATCTTCCTGTCTCTGAAGGAAGTGACAAAATTCCAGATGATTTCAGTGGGATCATCATGGTGAGCTAGAGTACTTTGATAATACAGATAATAATAGACGTTACACAATTACATAGCAATTGTAAAGCTATGTGGTTTTTATTTATGTTTATACAAGTTATGAGAGTCTTCTCACTGCAGAAAAGATGGTACATATGGTTACTTGACACGTCTGGGAAGAGCAAAATCACCTCAGTTCTAAACACCAAGATGATCCTGTTAGTTAAGAGTCAACCAGCTACAGTCATTACATAGTTCAGTCAGTAAAGCACCTTGGGCAAACAGAAAACAAAATTAAAGATAGAAAAGGTGTGTGGATTCACACCCAATTTTCCATTTAAAGGTGAGAGCCCTAATAAGGATACCCTACTCTACTTTCACAATTTCCCCTCTTAAGCCACCTCCAGCATTTCTGGTGAATACAATAAAAATGTGATCTTTAACACAAGTGAAACTGAGTAAGTTTGAGGTTTCCATATTAGGATTTGGTCTAGGACTTCACAGGGAAAAACAGCTTATCTACAAACAACCTCATAAAGATGCCAGACAGAAGTACCGTATCACACGTCTTCTGCAAATCAATGTTAAGGATATGTTCTTGGTCTGGTTTGGATCAGAAAATCTGTTTATTGTCCTCTCCATACCTTCTTTCCCAGAATAACCTCTCCAAAAAGGAGATACGTAATTGCCTGAATATGACCTCAAATTAATTAGTACTGCTTTCAACACTCTTTTTTTTCTTTTTTTTTGCTACTTTCCTTTATCTCTTAAGCATCACTGGACATTTGATGCTGGCCCTGTGAAAATCATGCAGATAACATAAAAGAAAATAGGGAAATAGTTAATTATTTTCCTCAGGCTTTCTGTTTTCTCCTCCAACAACAGTTTTTATTCTCTTATTGAGAACTAAAATACTGAAGCAGACAACTCTCAGTCGCATTAATAGTACATATATGTATTACTTTCCCATGCATTAAGATTGTGTCACAATGTCTGTCAAATAAATTATCAGAATAAGTAATATCCAAACTGTGAACGTCAGACACTATTTTTGCAGTTGTTATAACACAAGCCATTTATTTTCACACTGCGAACAACAAGAAATTTTTGCATGCAGCCTTTCCATTTTTGTGTAAATGGATTATGTTTGTGTGTATACATGCTTTATAGTGCATGTAATTAATTTGCATTTGAAGTCTGCTTTATGGATTTCCCACTTAGGCTTAAAATTTTGCCATGGCTCAGTTCTACTGTAGAATATACCTTGCTGAATCTATTGGAATTGGATTTTACAGCTCTTAAATAAATCAGTTTTCAACATTTGAAATTCAACATTTTGCACTGGGGAAAAAAAGATTAGGTATGGCAAAACTTCACTGCTAATTATAAGTCCTGTTGGAAAGGAGACAGTCACTGCTTTGCTTTAGATAATAAAAAAGGTGTACAAATCATGTAAACTGCACTTGTTCAGGAAGAAGTGTCGAGCTAAGCCAGAGCACCAGATTTTTACAATTTATTTGGACAGCCATATATTGGCATCGGACACCTCCAAACATAATTATTAATTCAGGAATTAGAATGTTTATGGCATTTTGGCATGTATTTTGTGTTCCTTCAGAAACTTGGTAAGAGCACAGGGAGCACAATCCAAAAAATTAAATTCATGCCTTAATGTCAGCACTGTTGAGGACAAAGACCCAATTATCTGATAAGGCACTATAATCTAGCCGTCACAAAAGAATTACTTGTATTTTTCTGAAAGATGACAATCTGATGCTTATAAACGTAAGTTTCTATTTAACTTCTTACTATTTCATCATATAAACATCAGATTATCTACACTGTATGTTAGGCTGAAAAGCTTATGGTCTGGCTAAGTGACTACAACTGTTTTTTTTTCTAACAATTAAAAAAACTGAGTTGCAAAAAGTAAATTCACACTAAGACAGGATGATTGAGAAGGTGTTATAGTATCAGGCTTATTGGATGAATATAGTGAATTGGCCTTTTCTCATTTTCCATACCATTTGTAAAGTAATAGCTCAGAACTCCCTTAAACTTTTTGCTTTAGAGATAGAACTTACTTTTTTTCTTTTTTTTTTGCAATGACTACTCAGTGAAATAGTAATTGAAAAAAAATCTCAAAAAAGCAATGTTGGATTTAAAACTGCAAAGACATTTTTCCGAGTATCTTCTGTCCTCCCCAATGAAATTCACAGGATTCAAAAAGCTGTGTCTGAGAAGAAGCTGGGTGTACAAGCCAGAACAATAAGCAGACTTGTTATATTTAGACTCTCAAGGTTATCCAGTAATTTACAAAGCTATTAAAAGTAGAAGAATGCTTTATGCATCATAATCGTAATAAACTCAAGCAGCAACTATGCAGCATCTGGCAGTTAATACTGAAAACTGAAGGTACCAGTCTCTGATACAGTCCTGTTCGATGTGGCCACTAGATGGTACTGTATCACAGTTAAAAAATTGCTTGGCTACCTATTTGAAATTATTGTTGTGAATTATTATTTGGAATTGTAACAATATCATAACAATTGGTAGAGATTATTTGTTTGCCTGTTTTTCCTGGACATGACACACACACACACACACATATAGAGGATACGTATAAGAGGTTTAGAAGCATTTATTGGTTTGATGCGCTAATATCACTTAATGAGTCTATGTTCCTTACCAACCAATACAATTGTAACTGTGATGTTTCAAAGGCAGAATGACAAATAGTGCCTTGCCTTCATCACATGCAGTAAACAAAATATTCCTTTGGAGTCTGTGCTCCCCAGATGGGATCAAACAGCATCCAGACACAACCCAGTGAAGAGGACAAGCCCAAATTTGGAGATATGATAATTTTTACACTTCAGGGCTTTGGAGATGATTCCTTGCTGAATTGGAAACATTCATACACACTTTCCTGTATGAAAACAACAAAATTAAGGGCACTGTAGTGGTAAATCAAGCCCATGAAGTCCAAACCAAATAAAAATCAACAGCCACTTAAACGTTCAGGTTTTATCTGTTTTACTAACTGCTGCCCACTTCCAACAGATTATATATGGTTTCTTTGTTTTGCATGCCTAGATCAAACCAAATCATATTTCCGTACGCTTTCTACTCCTGTTTTACATAGTTTCCTCACTGAACTGCTGTATTGGATCCTATCTTCTTGGGTCACAAAGCTGTGTACTGTTAAACTTCCTTTGCTCTAAAATACTACTTCTATGCCCTGATGCATTTCTTTGGCAAAGACTATTAGCATCCTACCTCCTACCAGCAGTTAAGACTTCTGAAGTTTATTTGTTCTTACATGCAAGGCTTCACATATCTGATCATGTGAAGGGGGATATGTAACATGGGGGTCAAATCACAAAGGCAAAGGCCATAGGGCTGGACTGCATACAGAAAAAAAATCTCTTTCAAGAGGACTTTAGTGAATGCAGAATCTTGGCAGAAAATGCACAGTCCTCCACTGCTGGGAAATGCTAAATAATCCCCTTGCTTCCTGACCAGTGTGTCAGGCACAGATGAACCAGAAGTCACAGATCAGGTTGATTAGCTCTAGCTGATATGCAGGATCCCATTGCAAGAGGTACGGTACTGCAAGTGATTCTCATCCATGAAGCCTGAGATAAGGGAGCGCACAGCTCTGTAACACCCTACAGACCTGTGCTGAGTACCACATTCCCCAGCACCATAATCGTGCCCCCTCCCAAACCTTCAACCATGCAAGCACAGGGATAATACAGAGAGAATTCATCAGTGGAATGCTGCAGGGGATTGATTCTTCTTAAGAAACTCAAAAATTGTTTAGAAAAAGACCTTAGCAGTGAGGTGGGAAAGTGCTGAGGATACACTTTTACCCAATGTAGGAAGTGTGAGGGCTGAATGCATAGAACTGTAGATGGGCCTTAAGACTAAGTGACTGGGTAACAAAATGGCAGAGGAAATTTAGCTTAGATAAATGTGGGCAAAAGTGTTCTTGGGTTTATGAATAAAGTGATAAGCTCCGAGTTGCCTGTTACCACTCAGAAGTGAAAGTTTGGGATTCTGACAGATACATAGTTTCATAAAAACATCAACTCAGTGCATGGCAGCAGTCCAAAATTGCAAATGTTTGTAACTGTTAGGAAAGGAAAAAAGAACAAAACAGAAAATATAATTACGCCAGTCTATAAAGCCACAGTTTGCTCACACCTGCAATACCATGTGCTGTTCTGGTGCTTACACCTTGAAAATGTTACATTAGATCTGGAAAAAGTTCAGAGAAAGGCAATGATGATCAAACACATGGGATGGAATGGTTTCCATAGGAAAAATAATTGAGCGGGCTGGAACTCTTTATTCTGGAAAAGAAACAGCTTATGGAAGGAGATAAAAAATGAAAAAAGAGAATTAAAGGATCAGATATGCAGCATGGGAAACTAGGCTGAAGTAGGGTAAATTGAACATGACAGCATCCATTGCTTCTAAAAGGTGTCCAAAGAGCTGTTAGCTCCTGCCTGGTTGTGATTTGTTCAGCAACACAACAGGATAAGGAAACAGAAAATGGCTTCACAGTGAGCTGGATGCCCCCCGTCAAGTTTCCCCCTTTTCTTGGCGTGGTGAAAAGCGAGGCCAGGCTGGCAATGGCAGTAGACTTTGACAAGGACATCTGAGCAATCTGTAAGATGAATGAAATCAACCAGCCACTGAGCAGGCAGTTCAGAGTACCAAGAGAATCCATCCAAACACAGAGATGAGGGTCACTGTACTTTTAGAATATGTATCAGAATGCACCAGCTAGCTCTTTACAGAAACCATACTTTTAAATCCTAGTAAATACAGTAAGTCCATGCTGTATCAGGCAGGATTGTCCTGTTGCTGTGATTCACTAACTTTTTAATATTTAAACAAACGTGCAGCGAATCTGAAATATACCCATTTCTAATAAGATGCCTTGAACTATAAACAGGAAATATCATCACTGAAATCCAGACATGACAATCTTCAAACATAATTGTAGTTTCTTACCTGTAATCATCTTTACTGATGTAGCAACTCTTGTATAGAAATGTAAAGCAGCGTTGCAGTCCACCCTCAGTGCCGCCAATGCCATGTGGTGATTTTAAAAAGCAGGATTCATTGTACCCCATATTCTGTACAGAACAATTCAGTATGTGCAAATTCATTCCCTTTATTCTGAAAGTAGGCTCACAGGCTTAAACAATACTACTCTCCCTACCAAACTCCTATGTTTTTTCTGCGGAAAGAAGTTGGGAGGATAGGTGTTTCTGTAAAATAGCAACTAGAAAGGAAAAAGCGGAGCCTGGTGTTTTTGTTTATTCTACCTCACATTTTCCTACTTCCAAGTATTATTTAGGGACATAGTTTCAAAAGAGCTTCTAAGGACGTGCTTGGTATGTAAACACAGAGCTTCTTCACGAATAGTCATGTTTTTCTCCGCACTTGAATGATTCGGAGTGGCATTGGAAATAGAAAACAAATCCTGCTCTCCTGATGAAATTTATGTGGGAAGAATCCATAAGAGAAAATTTTCATGGATTATTCATCTCCTCATTGTGCGTATTCTGCAAGAGAGGATGTATTGAGCCAATGCAATCAAGGATCAAGAAAAGCAGGAACAGCCATTTCTTGCCAGCAATTACTGAGATAGAGTCTTGACTGGCTTCCTCCAAACATCTGCTACTTGGCATGCCCAAGTCATTGCCAGTATTACTGCTGTGAGTGTGCCATCCCTAATTTTGCATGTATTTTTAGTGCAAACATGTCTGGTAAATTGGAAGCTAATACAGCAGGTAATATGCATATGGAAAAGGTTTTATTCACATTATGTCTGATCCCAAACATTAATTGAGGTTCAAGAGGATTAGATTTTGATGAACCAAAGGACTGCACCATTGTGCTTCTTTACCACCTGATATTTTTATGACATGCATCAACAATAAAAATTAGCCTTGACATACCTAACAATTGTTACCAGTTAGCTTGTGGCTTTTGGCATCACAGCAGTCATGTCAAGGTCAATTCGTCCAGTAGCATTGGCTTATTTGACAGGAAGCTGCTCCTCTCAGTTTGGAACCTGGAACACATAAGCCATGGCTATAGTTAGCAGTAGAAAGAAGTGTAAAAGAGAAATGAAGAATGAGAAGAGAAAAGCAAGTAAAGATGTCAGAACAAGTGTCTTTCACAAGTCATTTTGGAGACTTCTGTTTTAGAAATACCATAAAAAGTACTTTCTAGTCTGTTACTGGAATTTCTTGCAACTGTTGGCACATTAGCAGTTATCAGATACTGTAGTTAATTGTATTGTAAGTATAGTATGTCAAAATAAAGACAAGACTGTTTCTTCAGCAGCCTGCTCAGCTCAGGGGAATAACCTGCCTTTTCATCTATATAAGTTGTCATTCTGTAAGCTGCTACCTTTGCTACACAAAATGTAAAATATGACAAGTTCTAAGATATTACAGATAACTAAAGGCACTTCTGACTAAAGTAGCAGTTGCTTATATAAGCTAACTACACTTATACAGAATTTAAATTTTTTTCCCATAAAAGATACTGACTGTGGTAACTATTACCATAGCAATGCATTACACATGCTTCCTGACAATATCTTATGCCTCAAAATATCCAGAACCCAATTATCTGTTCTCCCTGGATTGCGCTTGCAACAAAACCAGGAAAAGGATGAAGGTAGCTTTTGGCCTTGAAAACATTTTTTCTGATCTTTGAATTTCCCTAATTTCTGGCTTCTACAGTTAATTAGTGCAGCCTCAGACTGCTCTAACTTATTTTTGGCTATTCTTGGCTAGGAACGCCTAAAAGGTTGTTCTTTGCGTCAGGGTCAGAGTACAGCAGTAACCCAGCTAAATACCATACTCGGGGAGCTGTGATGGGGCTACTGTAGGCTATTAAGCCATCTCTTCACTATCCAGAGCGCCTTTTTGCATTACATATGCTTCCCAGGTACACTTTGCATTGTTAGAGTAGCCCAGATCTGGGGGGGATCTGGCCTTAGAGCTGCCTGTCCAGCCAGCTGGCCAATATTCTCCTCCCAAGATGATTCTTCCCTTCTATAATAGTTTACTCTGCAAAGTGAGGGGTTTTTGGTAAAGAGTAATAAAATGGAAGTGTCGGTTTTGATGAAGGGGTATGTGTGAGAGAAGGTGGGCTTAGTATGCATACCCACTGTTCAGTAACAGTGCTGATCCATCACTCGGAATATGCATACATTCTTGCCATAACTTAATTTAAATTTAAACCAGTCCTTGAGTAAGAGATTATAACAAAATGACTGCATCTTAGTAAAAACTTCTCACAGAAGCGTTCTGTTTTAAGACCTGGCTCTACTTAGAAAGATTACCTCTCTGTAAGTTTACATACTCTTTCCTACGGCTCCACCCCAACAGCACTGAATCATAGAATGGCCATAAAAATATTTCTTCTCAGAGTGCTGTTGGCATATGCTCTGCTTGCACACTGAGGAAGAAATGTATTAAACTATATGTAACACCATCATTTAGACCCTTCTGTCATAGCAATACTTCCATAAATACGCACTTAGACTGTAAACACTTCTAGGTCGGAATACACATTTATTAATCTCACCTGGGAACTCCAGGGACTGAGGTCATACAAATAACACTAGTAATAATATTACCAAGAAAGAGATACTCAGTTTATGGGGAAAAAAAAAATCATTGTTGTTGCTTTTGTATATTACATGTCACAATGTATATTGTACAGTTTTGGAAACTTTTGTGTTGGATAGTGCATGAATAGTCATGTGAATCTCAACAGAAAGTTTTTCAGAGTTCTTGCACTGAAAGTATATGTAGGTGTTTACTGTGCAAGCTAATGAGTTTTCAAAAAGGCAGAGAGCTATATACACCATCACTTAAAGCAGCATTTCAATCAAATTACATTTTTTTTCACGTCTCTTAAGACTGAGCTATAAATAAGAAACTGTACTATCCACAAATCTAGCAATAAAGCAAAGCATTAAACTCAGAATACCTTTCATACAAATATATTGACCCTGATGCCCATTCTTTACTACACTTTTAAATCTAAGTGGAATGTTGAACACGCATATACAAAACTATAGTCCAGGCACTGCAGTCTTCAGGATGTGTTACAAAGCCAGAAGAAAACTGACAAATGCAGACACAGAATTATGAATTTATTTTAGAAGGGATCAAATAATTTGTAACCACTGTCCAATCTCAAGATTCATTTAATGATTTCTGAGAAAGCTGTGCATTAATCTACATTGGCGATGCAATACTTGTACAGAAATGGCACAAATAAATTTTCATGGATCGATCAAACAGATTATTATCTTCTACTTACACGTTTTTCTTTATGGTGCATATGTCACAGCCCTATAAATGATTTTGACTGCTTAGATTCAGAATAGTTTCTTTTCACAATAAAGTCCACCCCACGGCTTAAGTTTTAATGGTAAATATGGATGAAGATTATCACCTCCTACTTAACCTCGTTTATTGACGTAGGTAAGGATTTGGGAAAAAAGTCCTAGGGTAATAACACTCAAGTTCTGGTGTTTTATTAAAGAGTTTAGCATCAAACATACTGCTTGTATTTTAAAAGTCTTACTTTACTGGAGTAATAACCATGATGATTTTATTCATTGGTTTGTCTGTTCATTTATGGACACAGTTATAACTGAGATGAATGGAATTGTCTGCAGGTTAATTTGGCCTACTATCTTAATTTCTAAATTTACAGTTACCATGGGAGAAAAAAAAAAGCACTTGCCAGTAATACAGAAAGCTCCATAAGAACTCATGAGTGATGGTCTATAGCAGCCAAAAGAGCAAAGAAAATATTAGGATGCAGGAAGAATCTATTGGAAAACTCTCCTCTGTGATACTGTTCACTGTTCTTTTACTCTATCCCAGAAAAGAAGAAATGAAAAATCAATCAGAATAAAATTATTAGGCAATATATATTATTACCCTAGTAAGCAAAGATATCTTTCTACCTGAGTGAAAAAAGGGACCATTTGATTTAGACTAGAGAGTAGGAAATGGCAAAAGGTAAGTAAAAGAGGATATGAATTGAACTTTTAGAGAAGTTATATCAAGAATCCCTTTTTACGTTTTGTCCTGAGACAAGAAAAAAATGAGTTTGAAAGAATAGAGAAGAACAGAGCAATTAACTATTGTTTTAAATTCTTTTATCAAAATCATAAGTAATCTGCAGAATTCATTGCTACCAGACATGATTGAAATCATTCATTTAATGGGATTCAGAACTGGATTTTATTTTTGCACAAATTACATACACTTCTATAATCTAACAGTAACTTTAATTTCCCTGCCGTATTGTAAACTCATGTCTAACAGAAGAGTGTTCAGAAGAAACATCTCCTAGAAAGAGTTTACTCTCACTAAAAGCCAAAGATAAGTCAGCTGTGGTAACACGGGTAGTGCACCCTACAGTCTGTAGGGCTGGTGCAGGAAAATAAAATCTATCCCTACTTTGTGCCATCTGCATGGCTTTACAAGAAGACTAAAAACAAACAAAAAAAGTAGATAAAAACTGAGGGCATATGAATGACCATAGCCTACACCATATTTGCCGAAATAACCCTGCAGCATCACCTGAAGAATTTCAAAATGCAGTGAATCCTCGTCTACTGGTTCTGCCTTCTGTCATGATTTAGGTTCCACCGTGCCAACTAGTCCCATGGCTTTAGTAAGACACAATCAGCCATTCCAGGAACAGTTTGGTCCTTCATACACACAGGTTCCTACCTTTTCTTTTCCTCTCAAGGCTATTTTCTCAACTCGAAATAAAAGGAGTAAAATAAAAGTACTGATCGGAAGTTCCAGTATGTTTCTTAAATGTATAAAGTTCCTAGAATCCGTTAATGTGAATTTGTAAATAAAATAAAAATACTTTGACTTTTTAGCACACTATATTTAAAAACACCATAGTAAGGTTTAAATTAGTGATTTAATGTTAAAAATTAAACACTTTTTGTCCTAGCATTACTGAATAATTTTTTTTTTTTATGATTTAAATACCACAGAATATCTTAAATATGTTTTCTGATAGATCTGGGGCAGCAAATCCCTTCTGGACATTTATCTCTGAAATTACATTGAGAGGAATAAACAGCTGTCGGGAATATAAATGCTAACTCATCAGAATGCTGACTCAGTGCTGTAGAAATCAAAATACGTTCATACACTGCAGAGGTAACGTGTCATACACCAACTAGTCATATTTTACATTGGACAGCCATAAAACCAATTGAACTAAAATGCTGGAACAAAACTAGGGAGCAGAAATCAAACTAATAAATAGGTCAAATTTTAAGGTCCTTGTAATGACCTGCCATATGACCGAAAAAATAGTAACCATCAAGTCAGGATTTGTTAATCCGTCACCTTCAGTGGGAACAAACCTACTCTTTCACAAGGATTATATCTTGAATCATCATTTGATTAAAGGCCCACTTCTGCTTTCCTTGTGATTAATAGAATTTATTAATTTTGTGGAAGCAGGATTTAGCAATGCATGAACTGGACAATCATTCTGGAATGCCATATTTATGCTAAGCGTCCCATTAGAGACGTTGGTCCAATTTGTCACTAAAAATGAGTTGAATGCTAGTGACTTTTTGTACTAAGATTTCTTAAGGGTAGAAATTTGTTGCAGGAGAAAATGATTGTATTTTACTAAAATATCTGATGTTCTGCCAAGAGATGCGAGAAGATTTTTTTTCAAGTAAGTTTTGTTCTGGTAATAAATTCTCTTAGGAAAGTAACTGCTATCTAGGCATTATTTCAGGACTTTGTATCCAGACTAAATTTATCTTTGATACCTTGGGTCAACTATTTTGACTTCAGTTGAAGCTCTCTGCACTCTGTGGTGAAGATCTCGGCTCAGTCTGGAGTTTTGTCCAAGCAAGTAATGACCTGGACTAATAGCTCGCTGCATATTTTCTGGTGGAACAACTTACCTTACATTTAATGAATTTCTTGCTTAATATTCCAAAATTGTATATACATGTGCATGTATGTGTATATATTCCAAAAACCATTTCTAAAGTTGCTGATTTTCCCTTTTGTATTTCTTTACTGATCTGCATCTAACTCTTGTGCCAGAGACATCCCTTACAGAATTCAACCTATATCTTATAAAAGGACAAGTGCCTAGTCCTCTGGATATAGGCTCTGCTATATGTCCTACAGCAATATTGCAAAGGAAGAATTTGCTTGTCAAAAGTATGACCCTGGGCATTACTCAGCAATGATGGCTGTCAAGGAGAAAGAGCAAAAGATAGCAAGAAAATTTCTTTTGAAATATGACATTAAAGCTAAAGATTCTTTCCACTGAAAAAAACCCCGCTCCTCTGCCAAAAGAGAATCTAAAAGCAGAAAATCTCAAGCACTTCATACAATGAATCTTTCTAAAGATAAATAATTCTTAAATAAATCAAAATATTCATAAAGATATACTAAAGCATAGACTTCCATTTTTAATTTTGTAACCTCAAGCTTAGTTCCTTTATTCATTTCAACTCTTCAAGCGATCAGGATTTCTCAAGCCAGAATCTTTCCAGGCAGCAGAATTTCTCTGCTGGGCTCCCTGATCCTGTGGCATCTTTGTCATGACTAAGTTATCACACAGTTTCACAAGGCAGCCCCAGGTTCTGCAAAATCCAATCTAAAGGCATTGTTTTATTGCCCTAGGTAAAGTAGTCTTGTTTCGTAAACTGAGTGAAATTTGCCCTGTACTGGCATGTTAGGCCTTCTGGTTCCAAATCACCCAGCTGTTACTAATTTGTTATGTAGCTAGTATCTCTTTGTGCTGTATGATCCATGAGCAGCCAGCCTTTCTGCATATTTTTATACATCACCATGCCTAATAACCGATAACATTATAAAATATTGATGCAGATATTATAGAACAAGACTGCAACTTGGACCTACTTAAGGCTTGCCATAGATTAGTGCTTTAGGTTTGTGAAATTACTTAGTCGAGCATGTATCTGTATTTAGTCCTTGGACATATTTTGTTAAAAATCCGTGAAGCAACTTTTAGTTACTTTAAAAAAATTACCATAATTTAAACTTTTGACTCATGCTCATTATCTTTTGCCTCTTCATTAAAAAAAAAAAAAAGCTGTACCTCCCTCCATATTTTTTTCCTTTTTTCTTGCAATAATCTTACACGAGAAGAATAAAAGTAACTCTTTCTTATTATACTCCTAGATACAATATCTGTATCTTGCCTCCTAAACTTCCTGACTTGTGAAAGATTTGGTGGTTTGGAAAGATGGTTCTCTCACCCAGACTTTCACATCTGGCACCAAGATCAGCACAGACAGAAAGAATCTGAAGCAATTTAACCTCTCACTCTAATTCCAACTTCTGTTGAACAGCCTTTCTTCAGCTGTTCTGTTTCCAAATTAGCTTAGGATTTCTTATGTCATGGTAGTTCTAATCCTTCTAGTTAGGGACATGTTATCCAGTGGCAGCCCCAGGACAAGATTTTCATCTTAGCTGCATACATTCTTGCTGCAGAATTTGGAGAAAATGATGGGGTTATATGTTTATTTTGTATTAGCAACTTCAATTTCATTGTTGTTGTAACTATAGATGGGATAGTGGATTATTTCTGAAATGGGATTTTTACCTTGAGTAGTCCTGCCAAATAAAACTTCACTTAGCCAGACTTGGCCCATGGCTTCCGATTGTGTGCTTTAGCTTTCTTGTTTGCATTAACAGCAAGCTTTGGATTTCCTACCGCTCTCAGCGGGGCTTTGAAAGGCTCCTCTTCTCAGAGCTCTGACTGGATTATGCAATTCTCTTCCATCTTTCCTCCTGACTTTGTCCTGCTCCTTTAATTTACCTCTTGCAGTCATGAAACTATAGGAGTTTCATAACTTTTCCAGGTTTCCTAAACCTTCTGTTGTGAACACTGGCCTGAATTTCTCATCCTCTATATCAAGTTTATTCCCCGTCCCCTTGGCAACCTAGTCTCTCCTGGGAACATACACCTTGGGGAATTTTACCCTGCGCAAGAGCAGTTAATGACAGTGTCTAGTCGCAGCTTCCGGCGCTTCTGTTTGGGACTCTGGAGTATGCAGTAATGAAGCCTGATTAAGTATGGTTGGAGCTATGTGATAATTCTGTATGATAAAAATAAAGATTGAGCATCGTTATTTGGGATAAGCTCCTCAAACAAATCTGGCACCTCAGATCTTTCCTTCTTTAAAAGTGACTTGTCTTTAAATCCAATGAGTCTTTTAAATAGAAAATGGGGTTGATTCTCACCTAAGGTCTGACACTAAATTCTTTGTGATAGCTCTCTTTATATCCATTTTAAATCAATGTAAACTCTCTGAGTAATACGAATTTTAAGAGTGCCAATGCCGCAGGATAATAAAAACCTGGCACAGAGACACTGCTGTCGTGGAGAAATGTTAGGTTGTTGCATTAACTAATAACAATAGATGAATTAATCAGTTTGCTTGCTTTTCTTTGCTGCCAGCCTGGTAGACTGTGATTAAGTTCTCTATTGCTGGCCAGGTTGAGGGTTTTATTTTTGTCTTGTTTGCTTATATGTCTATTTTTCTTTTGCTAATACAATGCCCATTCTATTCTTAGGTCTCCACAGACATCTCCCTGTAAGTGTTACACTTGTGATAAAGAACAGTGTCAGAACAGCCACAGTCCCCCTTGGGAGGCATTTGCTCATTCTTTTTATCTGGATCACTTAAAATCTTCAAAGACCAGCTGTACCTGGGTATTAATGCTCTTTCAGAACCATATGTTTCCCTTCTGCATAAACCCATGTAAGGGGGACGCTTACATAAAAATCTTGCTGCAAATTATTTCCGCATGCTCCTTCTGTAAGGGATAAAGGATAAGGAACAAGCAGGAACACATGATTTTAATCAACCCATGCAAGACATAAGAAATCCTATAGGAAATTTAAACATGGGTAGATCTTTCCCTTGCCTTCCTCCAACCCTCCCCCAAAGTAATGGCAAGTACTGCCTGCAAATAACCCCTGTCTATTCAGCTAAGTAGAAGAATAGGCAGCTCTTTTAGAACTAGGTGCAGCTGGCTTTTGCTTGATGTGTTCCCCAGTTACAGAATGTATATGTTATATATTAGGTTATCTGTTGCTGCACACAGCAGACACACACATGATGGTTACTTGATAAAGGAAAATTAGATTACATACACACCTATCCCACTCTGCGGCATTTTGAAAAATATTCTACATACGAGTTTTGCCCATTGGCTTCCTCTACACAAGCAAATATGCCATCATTATTAGCATAGACAAAGAAAAATAAAGGCAATGTGCAGCAGGCAGGCACAAGAGGATAATATAAATTCAATTTTGAAGTTGTCTGATTTCCTGGGTTTGTTCATCCCTTTAATATTGTTCTCGTATTCTTTATGTGAATTTCCTTGTAACTTTACCAACAGTTATTACTGAAACATAGGTAAGAGGATGTGTATTCCTTCCATAAACAAATGTGAAAAAAGGGAACAATATCTTTATAAACGACCTGTAAACCTTGTTCATATAAGCAGAGCTCAATTATGTGTGTTTCCATTAATCATTCATAAGATTAAGGAAAACTGGCATGTGCAAGCCAGGTGATGGAACTCCTCTTTTCTCTGGGTTGACAAGGGTACATAAAAATAATTACATGTACCACAGTAACTAGCTGTGTCTGGTAAATACAATGAAGTTATAGAATGAAGGAATAATATCTAGGGAGGGGTGAGTTTGCTTCTGCCGGTGGTTGGCTGTATGTCAAATGCACAGCACAATTTATGGGTAACTTCAGCGCTGCTGCTAAACAAATGGAAGACAGCATTGTCACTCTGTGTAGGTGACAGAAGATTAATTTTGTTGTTTCTAGAACACTTCCAACAGACTGCAAAGAAAAATTTAGCTTATGATACTGGAGGCGGAAACATCAAAAAAGGAAGCACATCAAAAGCCAGCAACAAACTTCCTGAAAATGTCTCAAGATGTTTCAATGTTGGGCCTGTAGAAGAAGCTAAGATGAAATCTACAGGGCTTTTATATGGGGTTGTTTCCTTACTAGCCTCTTTCTATTTAATGTTAACCAAAAAACATGTGAAGAACAAGAACATGTGTTCAAGGTGTCTTGATGAAAAATAGCAGAAAATACTCTCTTCTTGTTCCATCTAGTGAAGGCCAATTGAGTTCAAAGGGCAAACAGCTGGTTGCTAGAATAAAGTATGCTAATGAGATTCAGAGAAACACACAGACTGCAACAAAAGGTGCTAAGAGTATGTACTGTAGGTTAGAAGAAGAAGTGGAATCATTTTTAAATAATGTTATATACCAGAGCAGAAATGCTTGTCATTGGTGCATGTTAGGTGTGTTAACAGATAAATGTTATTTGTATAGTAGTATGACAATGCATTTGTAAAGAGAAAAGTAGTGTCTCTCAAACTGATGTTCTTCGTACTGTAAAAGACCTATGGCAAAGAAAATGCAAATTAAATCTTAAGATTTTATGAAGGTTCAGATAACTCTTGCAGCCAACTCCCCCAGAAATTCACCAGTCTCAAGGCTGGTGTTATTCACCATTATACTCCTTTACAGAGGCTCATATAAATTTGAAGATAACAGAAACAGGAATGAGATTCTATGCATTATATTTAATTTAATCATATTCACTCAGATTCTTAGCTATGACCTTGAATTTGGCTGTATTTGTAATATAGTTCACCAGAGAGAAGCTGAGCTTCTGGAGCATCAGATTTGTCAGGAAATGTCAGATGTGTGCATCAAGTAGGATGAAGAGTAACTGAGAAATGACATTGGTACTATCCTGATTTTAAATCAATCAAAATAATAAAATTCCTTGCAGCCAGAATAGCATGGGGATGCTTATATAGAACTTTTCTTCCTTGCTACTGGACAACTCTATGATTTTTGTGTGCTGTCTACCCATTAGGAATTGCTGGAATCAAAGCTGTGTAAGTCAGTGGAAAGTTTTATTCTTTGACTAGCATTACGTTGTCAAAATTTACAGAAGTCAGTGGGAGCTGAAGGTATTTAGTACATGACATGATCAGATAAAAGGTGCAGCACAATGCTAACAGAGATGCTTTCAGAAGTTGCAGCAGAAGATGACATTTAAAAATAAGACAGATTACTTAGAGATATGTTCACATAAAAACACAGGAAGGTAAGAGCACAGACTATTTCTGTTCTGTTCACAGTCTAGATACCACAGTAATAACATTTCATAAATGCCCAAGACAGATGGTATGTATGTTCTTTGCGTAATACGATAACCAGAAACTTATCTATTGAAAGGAGTGAACCCAATAAAATGTGATCCACCTTAATCTTTGGTTTCAGGTTCACAGGAAACTTTCCCTCTAAACAGCTGCAGAGCTTGTGATTTATTGCTGCTGTCACAATGATGTGCACAGATCACCAGACTGAATGTGTTTTGCAGTGACTACTTACAAGTTGTCAGTATTTTTGCTTTGTTCCTACAAACACTATGTCTTCTGTCTTCTACAGAGATCCATGCATTTTCTTTTAGAATCAGTGTACTCCGGTACACATTCAAACTGTCAGCCCTGCAAAAGGGTATCTCCAGCCACTGCGAGGTCACTCACAGTAAGTGGAACATCATCGCTTTTGGCTACATGAGCAGATATGAGGCTTGAGTTCATTATTCCATTTGAATATTCACTGCTATTTATTTGTTCTGGTGTTTGGTCACTGCTTTATTCATTCTATTTGTTTGACACGAAGATCCAGGCAAAGTTTTGGAGGAGGAACATCACACTAGATTTGTGTGAGAAATCAGCTGATTTACTTCAGAGGCACACACTGAGCTTCTGCAGCATTTGTATCTTTCCCTTGGGAGTGAGACCAATGAGTATGTGCTCCAGCTGCTTGGACAGTTGGCTTGAAGATAAGTGCAGTGGGTTTGAGAGTGCCCTTACTCATTATCTGTTATGCAATGGTCCTTTTTTGTGTTCTGGTTTTCAAATCTCAGTAGCGGTGCAGATGGTTCTGAGGAAGAGTTTGCACTACTGCAATAAAATGAACAGATTTGCAAAGATGTTTAGGGTGCCAGGAGAGATCTCTATTTATGGCTCTTTCAGTTAATCTTCAAAATTTTTCCTTTGTACATTATTGAGGAATTTTCATTGAATCAAAGAGTAGGGTTCTTTAACCAAAACTAAAATAACATAACCTAGAGCTTTATTTTCATTTTGTTGCGTCCTCTCTTGCTGCTCCAAAGATTGGAGAGCCAATGAGTAGCTCCCAAAAAACCACAGTGCTGAGTAAGAACCAGACAGTTTCATAACTGCTTGGGTGCTCTTTACATGCAGATGGTAGGTAAACTGCTTGGTTGGCAAGAGAGCAAGTGAGCTCTCAAACCTGCTAGTGTGTAATGAGAAAAAAAGGTTGCAGGTTATACCGAGAAGAGTAATTACATGGTAACTGTTAACGTGGTGTATGCTGGCATTGTAGCAGTGCAGATCACAGCATGACAGATCTCAGGACAGATACTATCCAGGTCAGCTCCAGGAAAACACTCATTTGAAATATTGCTTCCAACACTCACCAAAATGCATGGGCTAACCTCTGCTACCAGACCTTCACATGGTATAAAACAATGACTTCAATGTGGCTTCCTTATTTTATGCCAGCTGAGCATACCTGACCCTAACAGGGTCTTGCTTTTTCTTTGGATGCCCCAAGCAAAAATGTTAATAGAGGCAAACAAAGGACAAGGACTGAGAGCATATTAAAATGTAACTTCATTACATATCCTTTGCTGATTAATTTTTGGAACATATTAGGAAGTAGAAATGTTTCAGTATTAGAGTACTAATATGATGACTAATTTCAAGTTAGATGAATAAAATCTTGTATAACAGTATTGTACATAATTCTGTTTTTTTTAATGTCTAAAAACAACCATGAGAAGCTGAACTGATCAGAAAGGTGTTATGTAATCTGCCATAACAGCAAAAGGTGATTTAAGTCTATATACCTTACCAGACAAAATCTTAGTAGTGCATTACTTACTTTACCTTATTCTTTTGCTTAAAACCAACCAACCAAAACACACCACACCCCTAAAGTTTGCACTCTGTCTTAAGGGAAGAACAGTAAGTTGGTTAATTCTCCCTTTTTTCACTTTGGCTATTCAAGTGTTTTCTCCAGGATGGAAGGCCTTATGCAATTTGATAGTGTAACATCAGGAATGCCATAACGGCAGTTTTATTTTTATACTGGGGCAATTAAAAAAAAAAAATGGTCTACTCACAGCAAATGTGGAGCCAGATCATCTATGCCAAAAGTAGCAATAACTGCAGTGTATAACAGAAGCTAGAATTGATTGTGTCTTCTCTGAAGCAAAGGACAGAAATTTGCTTATTTGTTATAAAAATCTGGTTTGTAGCAAGATCGTTGATCTGCACATGAATTTTTGTAGTTTATAAATAACTTATTGGAGTCTGGAAAAGACTTGATGCCAGTTAGTAAAAGAAGATAGAGGATTGTAAATCATTTATGTAGTCAATGAAGTAAAAAAAATACGTTTGATATAAAAAAATGCCTGTATCTGGAATTAACAGATCTGTTCTATATTTTGTATTAGATGCTCTTGAAGGAAACTAAAGAGAAAAAACATTTTCTCTGCTCAATTTCCATATTCTAGAAAGAATGCGATCCAGTTGTTTATTATTTTAATTACATATTTAATCTTTTTATCATATTGGTTTATTAAAATATTTTGTATTTGGGCCAATATTTTCAAAGTTGAACAAGAATTTGGGATACCCAGTCAGACACATAAGGTATTGTCTGAAGTTAGGCTTTCAGAAATGGAAACATTTTTTAAAGTTTGGCTCAGGAGTTCCTTTAAGCTGATTTTTCTCTCTCTCGTATATATTTTTTAAATATATATATACATATATATGCACTCACCCACGCCCACCACTTAATGGGAGGGCTTTATCTCCCTAGAATGTTACAAATTGCTGTTTTCTTAAAATTAAGAATTCAGTGACTAAAAGACCAGATCTTGCAGACTCTTAGCAGCATGAATAGCTTTTGTTCTTGAAAATAGTCATATTGGATTTTTGAAAATTTTGCAGGTGCAAACTGTAACCCACTACCATATTTTGAATCTAACCAAATGTCTCCAGTGGGATGATACCATGTCACTAGGGTATGGCATGAGCTACTTACTGATGAAAGCAAAAGCAACATCATGGGAACCAGTCCTTCAACCTGTTGTGTTCAAGTTGGTCCTTTCACCAGATCTAGGCGCAGATACGCACAAAAGTAATTCCCTGCAGCATCAAAGCTTTTGTTATTATGTTTAGCTACCATTTTTGGTTAGTTTTTCATTTTTTAAATCCTACCTGCTAGGCTTACTGTGTGTATCTTAAGTTTTATGAGCTATCAGGATGTTACAAGACACAGGTCTATAATAACAGTATAATCACTTGGGAAACAGATCCACAATCCGCACCACAATTTCATGTAGGTTTCCCTACACTGGAATTACAGGAACATTTGGTATATGCTAATATTGATAAATATTGAGAACTTACAGGTTTAAAACCATAAATTCTAATTTGATTCCTTCATCCATGTTGTAAAAGTCTTGTTTATCACTATTTTATCATTTATGCTCTTTGTTTTCATTTTATCTTTTATTCACTCAGGACAATGAAACGAGCAGTCCTTTAATTTAGTTCTGTTTGTATTTAGCCCCACTACTCTCTGTCCCAGACAAGAGTAATACTTGACTATTACTGACCCTTCTGGGTTGAATTGTTGGATTGAAGTTTTGCCAAAAAAAAAAAATCTGATTAAAATCAGGCTTAGTGTGATTTTTAAATAATTGAATAATTAGCATAAACAATATCCCTGGTAATGAGCTTCACTAACATTTTTGTGTTCTTTTCACAGTAGATTACTGTATACTTGCCTCTAATTATAGTAAATCCTATTACATTAATTTACATTGTACTGGTAATCTGATTAAAATAGTATAGCATTGGCAGTCATATACATTGTAATGAGAATAGCTTTCTTCTTCAAAGTGAAAAATGTTTTTCATATCTGTAGTAAATGTGCAAATACACAACTACACATATTAAACAGTCTTCAGCTGGGATTCTGAACTATTTCAATACATTCATGAAACAGCCAGCTAGCCTTCAGGCTTTGTATCTCATGGACGTGCAACCATTACTATCAGGACTTAATCAAAGATATTAATGAAGCTAAATAAGGGTCTGAATTACTACTGATTTATAAAGTGAGGCATGCGTATAATTTTTGTCAGGATAAGCTCCTTAAATTTTAGTAATACTCTCTCTCATTTCAATCTATTTATCCTGATGTATACAGCTACCATGCATAGAACTCACTATTCAACTAAAAAATGTAAAGGAAATGTATGAAAGTATTCTTCCTAGACAGTTGAGTACAGTCTTATGAATTGGTGCCCATTCCCAGTTTTTCACAGTGGTTTCACACGTCTACCATAACAGTTCAGATACACATATTTTTTTCTCAGCCTCCAATATTCCAAATTTTTGTTTTTCAGAATTCCACACCCTTGCTTCAGGGAACCATCATTATCCCTTGCTTTTCACAATCTTCCCTCCTCTTTTAAATATTGTGCGCTTGGAGGCTTCCCCATCAGGCATAACATCTGAAAAATGAAAGCTATTAGCAGTTCTACATCCCAGTGTGCTAGCAAGGTCTGGTCACACCTCACCTCAGAGTTACATACTGTCACAGTTCTAACAATACACAGTTAGCAAGACCAATTAATTAGATCTTTGTGTGCTGAGATTGAGATGTGTTGCAGATGGCAATCTATTTCTTAGAATCTTCTCTGGGAAGTGATGTTACTTACGCTTCTTTTTCTTTTGCATCTCACATTGAAATTGTATGCTTGGTGATTTCTTCCCTCCAGTGGTTTTCTACATGAATAAGCCGTATCAGAGAGCACTAATGGAATTCATGCATATGCTTATCTTTTTCTACATTAAGCTTATTTTATCCTGTGAGACGGTCATGCTTGTCAGGCATAATGTGATATTTGGATAATTTTGACTTACGGTGTTTTTTCTTTTCTTTTCTTTCTTTTTTTTTTTTAAGAGTAAAAAATTAGAATTACAAGTTTGCAAGAAATGGGTAAATCGGGATAGTGGCAGTACAGGTCCGCTTTGCTCTAGCCTGAATTCTTCACTTTAATAGTATTCTTATTTTTGCAGTAACCTAAACTTTGACAATGATAGCATAAAGCAGCTCCGCATCAAACCTGGTAGAAGAGCACTAACGCTATTTGTACACGAAGCCATTACTAAATAGCCCTGACTGTAGTGAAACAGGGATGTTTGCTTGCTTGCAAGTTTCTTGTAAATTTTTCAATTGCTTAATCTAGCAAACCCTTTCTTCTTGATAATCCATAATCAAATAAAAGTTATTTATTCTGTGAAGATCATCTTCTTCTTCTGAGAAAACACAGTGAATATTCTTTCCTTCCAAAGCAAAATTATTTACCTCTTTTTATTTTGTCAGCTCAAATGAATGACAGGGATAAACCGTTTCAGAAAATGCAAGTTAGTTCTAAATGATTGTGTCAGTTAATTACCATACCCACTTTGACCCATAGTTTTCTGCCACCAGTCAAGCTAGCCTGTCATGAAAACACTTCCAAGAAATGTGAAAACTTTCACTTTTGTAGATGGTCAATTGTGCAGTAAAGTGTGACGGGAAAATTCCTGAGTGTTTTTGTTTGTTTTTTTTATGATTGTACTGTATGTACCTATATAGATCTTCACATAACATGGAATTTACGGAAGAAATGGTAATAGACCAGAAAAAGGCTCTGCATTATATACAATAAATACATTACCGTGGGTATAGAAAAGCCCAAGTAGATCAGAAAAAGCCACAGATTTCTGTAGTGTAAATGCATAGATAGGAAACACATGCACACTTTTTTCTTACTTTTGAGGATGGAGAAAATAACCCCTGGATTCACTGCATCTGACATACTTGTAGATTCTAAGGAACTCTTGCCTTTGACAGGTATGATCCCTTTCTTTTTCCTTCTGCAAAGAAAATGGGAGATGTATGAAGCTTACACATGACATATTGAAATGGCAATAAAGTCTATTTTGGTAGTTTTCTTGCCTGAAGGATCTGTATTAATGCTCTTAGTTAACATAAATCTTTATCAATATTATAATTATAATTGACTAATTGTACAAATTAACAGACTAAAATACTACTAATAGCTACTGCAGCAAAAGAACCCTCTTTACTAAACAGGAAGATTTAGATAAAATTAGAGTAGAGGTGGAGATCAGTCATCTAATGTCACATTTTAATGTCAGTGTTGTATTGTATCAGTCTCTGGAATGTTGCCACTTTACCAACTGAACTGTATAACAAAAAGTTCCCAAATCATATTAAATACCACAGAAGTATAGAATATGACATGTGTATCAAGATTTTTTAAATTAATCATTGGAGTAAAAGTCAGCAAGGGGAACAGGTATATCCTAGGAATAAACAAAATGCTAATTCTTCAGCATACACAGTAGCACAGTATTGAGAACTATATGGAATGGACAATGTAATGTTATGAAAAGTCTGTTAAATGCTGAGTAAAGCTAAAATTAAGACTATTCTAAAATGCAAATAAAAGGTGCTATTTAATATGCCATAACAAAGCAAAAAGTTTATTTAATAATTGCTTTAGTTCTAATACAATTTTGACAACCTAAAACTGAATTCAGCGGAAGGCTTAAAATGTGTCATTAAAGCCTAATCTACCCTCAAAAGTTGCTGGTGTGGCCATTACAGTATTAATAAAGATGCCATTCATTCTGGTAAGATTTTTTTTTTTTTTTGCCAGACAGTGTAGGTTATACAGGTTTGCTGAACAAAATAAGCTGCATCAGCAAAAAGGAGTATTTTTGCTTTTTCACCGGCACAACTATGCCAGTTAGAGGTGTGTTTTCTTCTTCCCCTCATTCTTGCAGAACTACATTATCTGAAGTAACTTAAGCATAGCCAAGACTTTTAAATATGTATTTCTGTAATATCTCCAGAGTCTTTTGAGTCAGACCTAAATTTCTTCTCCTCCTGTGAGCTCAGTCAAGACTGAGTGACGCAGGTGAGAGTCTGAAATTGATGGGACCTCGTGACAGCTGGCACTATAGGGATGTGTGACGGGCTACTGACAAAGGAAAGCAAGATAAGGTTCTGCAATCCCTGTTCTAGTGACAGGCTTACTGAAATCAAATCTAAAATCAACAGAAGTAGATAATGGTGTAAAATCTTGCTTTGCACTACCTGGAATCTCATACATATTCTAAGAATATTAAGACTGAAAAAAACGAGAGGCATAACTTAGGATGAAAATAGTTTTTACACCGTAATTACACTCCCTTGCTCTTAGCTGTTGATGGGAGCTCCCAATATACAACTGCCTCTAAGCTGCAGGCAGGCAGTCTCCCACTGCTGACAACAGCCCACTCTCCACCTAAAGCCACCAAGGCGTGGGCCACGATTAGATCACACACATCAGCATTAAACTCCAACTTCTCAGGGTCCATCCACCTATCTTCTAGATACATCCCTGTCCTCATATAAACATACGGTCACGAGTAGAGTTCGTGCCAACCACACATCCATTCAAGTGCAGCAGTCATACATAATATTCTAATTTGTAACTGCCTGAAAGAGCAGTCTCTTCTTGTGAGCCAGGAAGTGCATTGGAAGATCGTTGTGGGGAGAGGCTTCAGAAAAGGCAGAGGCATTGGGGACTGTAACCAATAGGTAGATTACAGAGTGTGTTCTAAGGTAAAGTCTGCAGTTAAGTTACCTAAGCAAATCAAATTAAGAAATTAGTATGGTTCTGCTTGGGTTTGTGCTGAAAAAAGCAATGAAACAACTATATTAACCTGAAGTAATCTAACAGGAATTAAATTGCTTTTAAAATGCTCACTAGGTTCAAAAAAATTAAGCAGCTTTCAGCTTTCTGTAGTGAAGGACAGTGTATCTTGTCAGACAGAGTGAGTGTGCATTGAGAACAGCAAATATGATCAGACTGCATCTCTTGCAGGCACATCTACTGTATAAATTTTGGACTTAGCTCAGCTAATGGGTCCACACAGGCCTCAGAGCTAACAGTGGGATGTCTGGATACTTACCCTAATCTGGAAGCTGCTGACTGACTCCTGTTAAATATAGGCTGTTCATCTGAAAGGCAAGAAAGATGGGATCTTTTTACTCTTTCAGCCATATAAAACATAGGTGCTTAAAGTAAGATGCTTTGAAAGGCAATACATAATGGAGCAACACTAAGAAGGAACAGGTATGAGGGAAACAGAAATAATGCCAACGAAAATTACAGGATAGAATTTCTTCATTGATATCCGCTTTTTGTCTCTGCACATCAAAAAGTATGGAAGATGATATATAAAAATGTACAAAACAAGTTAATTTGTTAATGCAAGATTGATAGAGTATCATCACTGAAAACTATAGAGTTAAATCTGGAATAAGTGTCAATATATTGCAAATTTAAATAGATTTAGGAATTCCTATTGTATTAAGAATAGGAATCACATTACAGACTTTTAAAGAAGTTGAATCAAGATTTTAATATTCAGCCAGGCTCTACTGTAAGTCTTTATGCAAGGTCTTGTTGGCACATTTCTTAACTCTTTTGTATAATTAAAATAAATTTATGTCCCCAACCTGCTACTGTAAAAATGAAAAGCAATGTTTTGGGACTCTGATAGAGAGTCCTTTTACAAGGTAAAGAACTCTGAAAGCTTACCTGCTTCTTCCAGGTTTACCAGCTTTCAAATAAACTTTGTTTCCCTTGTAACCTTAGATTAACTTACCTACAAAATTTCTACCCCTACAACCAGATTAAGACTAGATTTTTGTTACAAGAATTTCTATATAACATGTATTTTTCTAACAGCCAAACTGAAATGTGATATTTAAACTAATACAGTCTCATTGTTCTTTTAGTTAGTGTTTCCTACCATTTCAAGGTGTAAACGATTTTCTTAATAGGATCGCACAAGTATAAATGAGTATTTCAATTACAACATAGCTAGCATTCTACTAATGATGGTGAGAACAAAATCCAGCCCACACTTACTCTCTTATAACCTGTGTGGGCAACAAGCGTTTTTTCAGTCAGCTAATGATGATGAGGTACACAGAAGGAGAAAGCAATGTATTGGTTTTACACTTTTTGTTTTTAAGGCAAAGTAAGATCTCTACAGGTTTTCAAACTGATTTGTCGTTCTGTCTATAGAAGATACAGACTTTCTAGTTAGTATTCTAATAGCATTGTTTAGGTACAAAAATTAATTCCTGCTCCTTAACCTTCCTAATGATGTCAAGTTAACTACCCCTCATTGCTTTTACTGCTTGATCTTCCCAAAGACAAAGAACCCATTAACAGTATCTTGAGAGCTGTAGATGTGCACGCTCATACTGGGCATCGAGTTGGCATTTGAATTTTTTAAATCGTTTGTGACACAGACTTTCAGAACATTTGTATACATCGCAGATTTCTTGGCTGAAAAAGCAAAGCCATCCATCTCATTAACTACTGTACTATTATGTTTCTAATTAAAATCTATTGTGCTTATAAGTAATGCATTTATCTTCTCTCCTTCCTGCGTAATGAACAGGCCTAGGTAGAATGTAGCCTACTAGTCTTGAGGTATATATTTCACACAAAAAAGAAGAAAAATAATCACTGAAACGCTCATCTCTGAGCCATAAAGTGACAATGCTGCTCACAGTATTTTTCCTAGCTGACAGTGCCACCTTAGGACCTCAACTCTGCGTAAGTTATTACAGCTCATGCTATTTATGTTACAGTATCTTAATGAAAAGTTGTCACTTCAGCATAGATTTGTTTATATCTGCATTCTGCAAAATACCTACATACTGAAACAGGGTCTCTCTAGCCCAAGTATTTCCCACTGCTATTGACCAACATGTCAGCTAAGCGCTACCCTTCACTTCAGGGATGTTCCTGCTGGCGAGGGTCTCTGATCATTTTGTACTGTGTTTTAGAATTAATTCCAAACACCGCGGTCTTCTGCCCCGCTTAGTGCGGAGCTTGAGGAGGAAGGCACAAAACAGATTGAAGTTGTAGTGATAATTGTGTCACACCTAAGGCCGCTACACAGTTATGCGTTCACCTATTTTTGTTAAAGTACCCAGAAGGTGGGGACCCCTCTAAAAACATTTAATACTTTTAGTTTGACTTAATCACCATCTGATTTTCAAACACACTTTAGCTGCTTCCCTCACATGGAAAAAAACG
>VZSZ01010169.1:50393-61031 GCA_013398815.1 Ibidorhyncha struthersii
TGATGTGCTTTCTGGCGTGATCTTTATTATTCCTGTCGTTGGCTTTCCTTTTGGTGTTTTTAGATTTTTTTTTGTCTCCTTTACCTGTATTGTCAAAACATGATCATTTGTAGTGTGTATGTTCACTAACAGCGATTTATCTCTGCATGGTTTACAGAAAGAGAAGCCAACAACTATAATTACAGCCATGTTCCTAGCTTAGCAGAAAGCTACAAAAGTGAAGTTAAAGTATACCATTGATGCAGTACATCCAATAAGAATTACGGGGTAAAATCATTGCTATACATTCTTTTGGTTTCATGATAATTGTTACTTAAATTGGGTTTTGGGGGGGTTTACCACTGTCTGTTGTGTTTATGTGACCACATAAAGAGCACTTAAGTTCTGTGTTTTGTGACTTTCTTCTTCTTGTATTTAGTTACCACTTCTTCCTTCTGATTCAGCAAAACTCTAAATTACAGATAATAACTTTCTACAGTAACCTGGCATTTGTGCTATGTGGAACCAGTGCAGTTTTTACCACTAGTGATGCAAATATGTAAACAAGGTTACAGCACGTATGTCAGGGTTCAGCTGTGAAGTGTCATAGCCACTATTCTCTACCTGGTTTACTTGCTAGCATTTGTTAAACATATTTAAATGAGGCAGCTGCCTGTACGGTTTAAATGAGTATAATTGAGACTAATATACAACGCATTTTCTGTAACAATGGAAGTCTTAACGTTTAGAGATCCAACTCAATTGCACAGATGCGTTTACAGGTATAACTTTTTGTTATTTGGCAGTTATTTGAATGTTCTTTGAGTATGTAGAATATAGTTTATTTGTTGTGGTTCGTGTTTTTTTCCTTCTCCCTGCCATAATCATGCAATTATTTAAATATTTTCTTACTGAGGCAGACTTGAATTCAACACAAGAAATATTTAATTTCCTGAACATCCCCCCCCAAACATACGAAAAGATGAAAATCTTTCATATCTTATAACATGAAAAAGGTTTAGACAAACATGGGAGAGTTGAGCAGATACACGAGACAACTCTAAGGGTACTGAAGGTACTGAAAGGTCTAAGAGGTCTAGAAAATAGAAAGTTCCTTCAGTTAAGGTATTAAGCAACTTTGCTTGGGTCAAACAAAAAAATCAGTGGCAAATTGAAAAGGAAACATGCAGTATTTGGCCCCTGTGCCCATTTGAATCGGCCATATTACCGTGTTCTCAACTATTGAAAGTTAGGGCTGGTTTGCTGCCCACATTTATCAGTATGCTTCTGAGACTCCACCAGACTGCCTTTTGCATTAGTCTTGTGCAGTTCGATCTTATTGGCGTCCTGTATTAGAAGGCAAAGCACAATTACATTTTTAAGGATGTTTCTGGGCACTGCTGTAAAATGTGCTGTAGCTGGGCATTTTTGTCACAACCTAATTCTTACACAAAGAAATCTGAGCTCGCCTTCCAGGGAAGTGCTTTGTGCTAAAGTGGATTAGACAGTAGTTATGTTAAGAAAACTGAAGCAAGATTAGGACATATTTATACGGTGTTTTGTAAGCAGACCCAGCAAACTTTCTCTGCGCTCCAAGCCAGCCAAGCACATTGTAGCAACTACAAGGCACTCAGTTCTGGCCAGCTGGCTCATGGCACAGTCTAGGCTTGAGTACGGCTGCCTACAAAATACCATGTAAATACACTCATACTTGTGATAGCAATGTGAACAGGGGAGTGGTCAACGCTGACCTCTCAGATAGCTCCTTTCCAGCTCAAGTAACAGGGATGAGGTAGGCCATGTGTCAGGGGAGGGTGATGATGTTGCTTTTCAGATGCAGCTTGTGTCTTCTAGCAGGCTCCCTTTGAAGTCCCCAGCTGCCACTTAGCGATGTAGCCCACCCTTGTAATATGACCTAGCACAGCAGCATCAGGGGTGGCTCCAGCTAATTATCTCCCCTCCTCGCAAGACCTGGTTGCCTGTTTGCAGTTTGCATCGAGGGTCGGAGGGATGGGCTTGCTCTAGACTACTTTGTTCTCTGTGTTTCCCAGTTGTAGACCTTCCTTGTTTAATTCAGTTTGTAGCCCCCCTGATTTTTTTTGGCATTTCTAAAATAGCAGAATAAACCTAAGTTCCCATTATTTTCAGAACACCATATTTTCATTTGTATTGAGTTATGGATGCGGTTATTTAAAGGGTCTTGGTTTCGACTGGCAACATTACTTTTTTTGTTTCAAAACAGTCCTTGAAAACTTACATTTGGAGATACAGAGGAGAATTTACCAGGATTTAACCTTCAAATTCCTTCTGTTCCTACCTCTGTACCCTCCAAACATTCAGTTTTCATTTGATGGAACATTGTTTCAAAAATGCTTAGTGTCATAATAAAATAAAAAGAATAATCTGAAATAGTTGAATTCCCCAGGAAATAACAGTGATTTTTCTCAGTTAATGTTTGTCATAGAATTTAGTGTGGTCATTCTTTTTTAGGGACTGAAAGGAGACGCGCAGATTTAACATGTGTACCTTGTTAGCAATGTTTTGACAAATAGCAGCAGCTGTATAAACTAATCTTTCTGTAGCTTTCACACATGGGACTCAATTAACAATGAGCCACTGTCAGTATCTAATCCTTTCTATCTTTTTTGCAAAGTTTCCTGGTTTCTGTACATTTTTCCATGTGTAACTCAACCATTATTCTTACCTATAAACTGAAGAAAGTGACAGACTGTAAATGGCTTGACCTTGCATAACATTTTATATGTGATTTATAGAAGATGATGGCACTTACATTTGTGATCCTGGTAAATTCGGATTAAAGTGAAGATTAAAGTCTGTTAGTTGCAGAAGATTGTAATGATTGCAGAATCTAGAATAAAACTTTGTTTGAAATTCCTGTGTTTCAAGCTCTGAAGTGTAGAGAATCAAGAAGTATTGCTCTAGATATGTCATTCAGCCTCGTGGCAATAAGTAAGAGGAGGAAGAGTTTGGTTATAGTAAGTCCGTGAACCCATGGTAGGTATTGTGCAAAAGTTTGTATTTACTTATGGCACAGTCCAGACACAAGACTTTGAAATTCCATATAATTTTGCCTTTAACTAATTTCTGGATCTGAGGCCAGAAATTGAAGTATTAGAGATTTACGCAGTGGGACTTCTGGAACTTTTGAGGTGTCTTAGAATAGCAGCAAGTACAAATGCAGCTCCTTTTTAAATGCACTTGACATTTGAACCTCCCATTTGAAATTCCTGCACGAGAATTATCTAAAGAAGACATTCTGGGATTATTCTTGTCTTTGGCAAGTGAGCAGGAAGATGGCAAAAGGATATAAAGACAGAGCCTGAACAATATGTCATTAGTTTTTTCTTTCACCTAGTAAAACTTAAGTGAAGCTTGAATTGCTAAATTCAGAGTAGGCTATTGTCACTACTTGCCAAATAGTACATGCTTGTGCATCTGTCTAATCCATATTTGAAAGCCACAAACAGAAGCACATAATTTGGCACAGCACCAGAAGCATGCCTCGGCACACTTCTGGAGATTCTTCCAAATGACTTACTGATTCAAAAATTCTATACTGTTTGCCTGTACGCGCGTGCTGAGTGTCTGGAGGAGTTTAGCATGAATTCTGCCAGAAAACTATGTGTGTTACTTTTGAATTGGGGGTATGATGATTATGTATCCCTAATAATTTACCAGGAGTTCTAGAAGTATTATGAAGGTTTTTTTTTTATTTTTTTATATTTTATTTATTTTTTGGTGTGTGCGTGGAAGGAATGGTGGTGTTTCCACTAACAGAACATTCACAGAGGCAATGTACATGAAAGGGGCTGGTGATGAAGAGTGCTCGTTAGAACTGCATTTTCTTTCAGTTGGTTTGTTTTCTACTTTACTCTCTGTTGAATTTTTAAAATAGGAGATTGACCTCAAAAGTAGAGTACAAACTCCCCCATGAAAAAAATTCCACAGTCAAGAAATAATTTTTTTTTTCCTCCCATAGTAACCATTGTTCGTTATGTTAATCCCCTTAGGCTCTGGCACATCTTTTATTTCACAGTGAAGTGTTTCGTATATTCAGATAAATTTAAGGGTGCAACTCCATGAAACAGCTGAGATGTTCTCATGGACGGCTGCTCCAAAAATAGGCCTTCCCCACTGGTCCCCTCCATCCAGCTTCCTACAGCAACCTTCTCCTGCCCATGTGCTGGAGGTCATTTGTCTCACCACTTTGCTGATCTCTACTTCATACTGGCAGGAAATGTTTAGGTAGTCAGGGGATGAACTTAGTCTCGAACTGATCTGGTTAAAATATTAAATTTACAAAACACATGTAACGTTCTGATAGTTTGAAATATAAAGCAATGAAATGCAGCACAGAGATAATCAGCTATTTCATTTTTTGAAGAGGCTTGAGTTTGTCCTTTAGTTTTAAAAGAGTAATATTGTTTCTTTCATGCTTCTTTGCCACTCTGGATGTAAACATACAAAATCCTAAGGAATTCATTCTGTAGTAGTTATTCCAGTATAAATTACTGTTGTGGGCACAGGTGTTTTAGAAATGAAAAAAGATGTTTTAGAAGAAGAAAAGATGCTTTTATTCCAAAGAAAGATTTTCAACGGGATATTATATTATGCCAGAATAGCTGTTCTGGTAAATTTTCTAAGTTGGACAGATTTTTTTTTGTGAATAAATATATTTTTTGATTGCAAGCTGTATGTACAAAGAAGTGAGACAGATGTGCCTGTACTCTATATTTCATACTTACGTCCATACTTCAGCAGAAGAATAACAGGTATCATATAAAAACCGAGAGAGAAATCTGCATTTTCTTAGATTTCAAAACCTTAGATGTGGAAATATTGTCACCTGATAGTTTTCATTGTATTTTTTTTTTTAATGGATGAGCAGAGAGTGTCCTGAAAGAGAAGAGTGATGAAAGACAATTTACGCCATAAGCTGAGCTTCTGGCTTTTAGTCTGTTCACTTAGCACTAGGACAGACAGGCAAGTACAGCATACTCTGTCAGAACACGAAAAAGACAAAACCCATTTTGTCTTTTCTCAGTGTGGTAGGTTGACCTTGGCTGGCTGCCAGACGCCCACCCAGCTGCTCCCTTACTCTCCCTCCTCAACAGGACAGGGGAGAAAACAAGGCAAGAAAGCTGGTGTGTCAAGATAAAGACAAGGAGGTCACTTACAAATTACCCTCATAGGTAGAACAGACCCAATTTGGGGACAATTAATCTAATTTATTGCCAGCTAGAATGGAGTTGGATGGTGAAAAACAAAGGAAAAACTAAACTACCTTCCCCCACCTCTGCTTTGTTTCCAAGCTCAACTTCACTCCTCCATTCCTGCCTCCTCTACCTCCCTCCACCCCCAGCCCTAGAGGTGCATGGGCATGGGGAACTGGGGTTGTGGTCAGTCTGTAACAGCTCCTCTCTGCCTCTCCTTCCTCCTCTTTCCATGCTCCAGCATGGATCTTCTCCATCTTTCTCCATGGAAAAAGGTTCTATTTTTCCTTCAGAAAATAACTGTCTGTTCCAGTGCGGAATCGTCCATGGGCTGCAGTGTAGGCATGTGCTCAGGTGTGGTCCTCTTCACAGGCTGCAGGGAAATACCTGCTCCACTGTGGTCATGGAGCACCTCCTCCATATCCTTCTTCTGTGAACTTGGTGTTCACAGGACTGTTTCTCACACTTCTTTTTCCTCATTCCTCACTGTTTTGCTCTTCCTTAAATACATTTTCCCAGAGGCACTACCAGCTTGGCTGAGAGACTCAGCTGTGCCCTGAGGTGGATCTGTTGGAGCCAGCTGCATCCAGCACGAGGCAGCCCCAAACTCTTCCACAGTCACCCCTGCAGCCCCCGCTGCCCAACCTGGACACATACACCCAGTACACTGAGCATTAGGGAATGTTCTTTCCTGTTGGAAGAAGACTCCATTCACTGCACACACCATGGGGCATTAAGCCTTCCCTTAATAGGTAACGAAGAAGTGAGACACTCCTGTTCTTCCTTCATGCTGCCTTCAAACTTACTGCATTAAGCTAAGCATATATCAGAGAAGCAAAGCATCTGAAATGTATTCTGCAAGGAATTTCTCAGAGACGTGGTATGGAACAAAAAGACTAACAATTACACTCACTGCTTTGAACACTGTTTTCAAACATAGCTCTATGGGTAAAGAGGATGAGATGTGTCAGCAGTTGTTTCAGCTGAGGTTTTGGGTGAGCTTGAATCATGGAGGTGTGACTGAAATCTGTGTTAGTGTAGGTAAACAGCTATTTGGCATCTGTGTGGGAAACTGTGGTTTAGGACCAATTCGTTAATTTCAAAACTTTTGACATAAAACTTTGCATGTGCAACTTTTCATGTTGTGGTCAGAGGCTCCAAAACTAAATGCCACCATTCTTCAGGTCAGCACTCTCTTCCAGCCTTTCCCCTCCCCCAAACATTAGAGAAATTGCAATTTGGGGACCGTAGTGAGATATATTTATTATCCTTCAAATGTGTTTAGGGTTTTCTCTCTGTATGGAAAGCAGTTTAAAGTAAGCTAAATAAGCACAGCTGCAAACTTAGCTTCTCTCTTCTACACTCCAGTAAAAACTTTGTACCATCTCTTGGTGTGAACATTCTCAACTTGTGCTGAGTGCCTTTGTGCAGGGAAATTTATTGCATTGGCAGAGTTTAGTAATATGATGGCATTGCTAACTCTGGACAACGCTGCAGTGATTGCCCAGTGTAGACAGACCATTAAATGAAATACATCTTGGAAGCTACCATATTTTCCTGTGTAAATGATGTGGATGGGCTGCTGAAGAGAGAATTCAGCTGGTTATATGTTGTCCATATTTGGGACTTTCTAAAAGGAGGCTAAAAATTGACTTATTTGCTCTAAAATTCCATTGACAATGCCAAGAATAAAATTTAGCTGTTTTTTTCTTGAACATTTAGTAGAAAAAAAGTTGCTCAGTAATGACTTTTGTGAGGCTAACAATTAATCATCAGCAGAACTGGGATTAAAAATTTGTAGAAGTACATGAAAAAGAACATGAAAATGAACATTATAATTAATAGTATTCTACAGTTAGAGGATCACAAAAATGCACCCAATATAATGAATGCAGCTTTTATATGTCTCCCTAGCTTCAAACCAGGGAAATTAATTTCCTGAGGTAAATTTCTACTAAAATGATATAAAAGATGCGGTGCTCGGCTTACTTTTCCAGTTTAGTTTATTCAAGAAGTTTTTTTTACGTTTGATAACAAATGCAATACACATATGTTTGGACCTGTGTATGGATTTGTCAAATACTTCAAAGACAGATTTTCTTTTTGCACACAGCCATTCAGAGTTTAAACTGTCTGTCTTAGCTCCTGTCAGTCAATGGTCAGGAACTTGGGTTCTGTACAAAGAATTCTCTGGGAATTTGGGTCAGGTTCTTCAGTTTCGTTAGTGAGCTCCTCGTTAATTCCTGCCTGAATGGAAGTCAGAAGCAAAAACTCCTTTGAACATCAGTAGGTGCCTCAGCTGCTCAGCTCTTAGACTAAAACTCTTAATAAGTTTGTTTATCTC
The DNA here is from genome assembly GCA_013398815.1 of Ibidorhyncha struthersii. Taxonomy (NCBI): domain Eukaryota; kingdom Metazoa; phylum Chordata; class Aves; order Charadriiformes; family Charadriidae; genus Ibidorhyncha; species Ibidorhyncha struthersii. Next base: position 57,951 of record VZSZ01010169.1, read on the forward strand.
CCAGTCATGGTAAGGCTTAATCATATTTGTAAGACACTTCGAAGCACTTGGATAAAAAGCAGTACAGTGGTTATCAGCATAAAATCTGCAATTCTCCGTGGTTATTGCCTTGTGCTGTCTTGGAGACTGCTGTATTACCTTGTTTGTAAAATAGGAAATTACTCTGGTATTTCAGAGGTTGCGGTTTTGGAACTGTCAATAAATCTTGGTAAGGAGTATATGTAAGAGTCCAGAAGCTATGGACCAGGTTTTCAAGTGTTCTGTGTTCTGTTTTGACTTGCTGACTGGGAGCAGGTTTTTAAAATTTTACCCTTGCAGAATTCATTCTGAACTGATGGAAAAAAAGATATTTTTCTTGAAGTCTATGAAATTAAAATGAAAAATTGAGCATTCCACTAGACCAGCAAAAGAGATGAAGTTGTGTTCTCATATAAAATAATAAAATATTTATTTTTAGGGGCTTCATTGTCATGTGTATGTGTAGTTTTGTGTTCTCAATTCTGCCTAAATGCTTCCGAGTGAACTGTCACCTGGGGGAAAATTGGCAGGGGGAAAGGCTTCTGTCATGTCCGAAAATGAGTTTGCAGTTCTGAGTAAAGCACTGGTGCGTCATTCCGGGAGAATGGAGTCCAGCCGCTTTATTGCACAGACAGAGAAGAGGAATGATCCCACAATGGGTGGTATAGTCTAACAGTAGACAACTGTTGGCAGTAGTGCCACATTTGGCACTGACAGAGTTTTGGTTTGGCTTAATGACAGTGAGCTACATTGCTTTTTAAAATAATTTTGGCACCCAGCACCAGAAACATACACCCTGTTGGTATAATCTGTAATTGAGCGTGATTCTGAACAGAAATAGAAAGTGTAGTTACAGGCAGGACAACGCATTTGGACACTCCTTATCTAGCAGTGGTGGAATGGCTGTTACAGTGTTTCCTTGTCTTTGGCACCCAAGGGTATTGTATCAAAAGGCAGAATAAATGAAAATATGAAAAAGCCCTCCCCCCCAACAAACACAAACTGCAAAAATCACACCCCCCAAACTTGGAGTTTTTTCCTTTTTTACGCTGTGCTAGTGCTGGATGTCCGCCTCTCTGCTGTCCTGCAGTTCAGAGGAGGGCTGTGGCAGGCTTGGCTTCTGCAGTGTTCCTTCCGAGCTCTGCTGCGGTTGGAGCGCACACTAATTAATAATGTTGAGCATGGACAGATATCAGTCTGAAAATGGTAAAAAACTGCCTCCAGAAGACCAGGAGCTACTGCTGTGATTAACCAGTTAAAGTCTGGAATAAAAGTTTTGTCAGAAGTGCCTGCTGAAGGACGCGGTCTCACCGGCGTAAAAGAGAAGACTGAGGGCTTAGTCTGGTTTCTGGTGGGCTGGAGTCTGTTTTATAGAAAAGAACTGCTGAAATGGTTGATAGTCTCAGCAGAGAAACCCAAGAATGAATAGGCATGGTTAATGGAACAATTGTTTCCCTCTTTGATGTGGTTCCTTTAGAAAGATCATTAAGGCATAGTGATAGACCAGCGAGAGGAAACTACTGCCCCTGTTTGTGTGTGATTTGCTCTGTATTGGGAGGTTGGAGCCATTAGCAGGCCTGTTTCATGTGCCACTTTTACTTATGTTTTACCCCCCTCCTCCTCCCCCCCCCGAAAAAAACTGAATAAACTGAGCACGTAATGCATTTGGTCCTTTCCTATTAAATCAAAACTGCTGTAGGATCCCGGAGGTATTGGAACGGCGATCGACAGGTTTCATGACGAACGACTGCAGAGAAGTAAATGTTTGCAGTGCTGTCTCTGGTTCTTTGCTTTTTAAGTGACTTATGAGCACAGGGGCAAAAGCTGGATGGACAGATAAAGGAAAAGAAAGTCTCTCGGCATTGTTCACACAAGTCATGTTACTTACAAGAGGCTGGAGAATGAAGCCTTTCAGTCTGAGCTATTTTGAACACCCAAAGTAGCACTTTTAGAAATAATATATCCATACAAAGGAGGAGGATAGCATTTATAAAATTAGGAGGAGTTCTGTGTCACATTTATTAATAAAAATTTAAAGAGGAAGAAGTAATGACAGGACTTTTTTCTTGGTTGTGTGTTGTGTTTTTTTTCCTGTTTGCATGTTAGTACTATTGCTGCTAACAATATCTGCAGCTACAACTGGTTTTGAGCAGATTTGCGTTTCTCTGATTTCTTTTTTTTGTTTGTTTCCTGCTTTGTTGCACAAAATGTCATTCCTTGTCCATATAAGCACTTTCTTGATCAGACACATTTGCGCCTTCAGATACGATCTGGAATTCATTGGCTTATCTCTTTAATGCCACTGGAGGTGAAAAAAAGTCTGTTTCCCTCTTGCTAATTATGGTGAAGCGCCACGTTATGTTGTATTGTAGTTAACAACTTCAGGGGCACCAAGAGCCTTTAGTTTTGCCTCTTGGGAGTGGGACTTTTCCTCTTTCGCTCAGCTCCAGGAAACTTGAACATTTGTATTTTCAAGACCACATACCATTGGGAAGGAAGCAGGGGTGGAGATGTGCGCAGAGATTAAGTGGATATGAGAAGCAGTGTACTTTGTAAAGATCTAGGAACTGCAGAATTTTGAGAACGGCACAATCTCTCTGGCATGTCCTTTGGCATTTTTAAGAGTTTAATGATAATGCTGCTAAATCTAGCAACCTGTCGGAACATTCTATGTTGAACTGTTTTTCATGCGTGGTTGTCACAGACCACACTTTTTTGCACACTGTTCCCTTCTTGCACTTCAGCATTCATAATGTATATGCAATGTGTGTGTTGTTTGTGTTTGTGAGCTGGTGCACAAATTTTCATATCTTTAGCTGCGTTTTTCTGGAGTACATATTTATTATTCATCATGGTAAAAGAATTCCATAACTGTGGGAACTAGTTATTAAAAAATAACTTTAGAAATATTTTGACCAGTTTAGCATTAACTCTTCCCTCCTCTGACGTTGCATCTGCAAATAATAGTCTAGTTTTAAATTTGGACCCACAAATCCTGTGCGTCTACTTACTTCAGTTTCTGATGAGGTAATATTTTGAGAAAAATAGACAAGAGCATTCAGA
>VZSZ01010169.1:72768-85642 GCA_013398815.1 Ibidorhyncha struthersii
TTTTTTCCTAACATTAGAACATTACTTCATGGGTTGCATTTTTTTAAAAGAAAAAACAAAATGCATGAAAAAATGTTTAAGGACAGAGTTTTCTTGCTCAGCTGGCACCTTGTGGAAGACTGGCTCACGAGGTGATTGTGAACAGGTCAGTGCTACCAGCTAGAAGTGAGACCTGATCCATCATGGTTAGGTTTGCACATGGAAATCTTGTAGAAAATCCACATCAATTGTGGAGGCTGAATTTTCAAATACCTTTGTACGCTCTATACCATGAGCATGTAAAGAAGGAGATACTTAAGAATAAGTAAGATTTTTTTTCTACGTTTTCTTCTAACACTAAAAAAAAATATTCTATTTTTGAAGAAGCTTGCCAGGTGTTTAAATAATATAGTCAAATTTCTATATACAATAGTTGTGAAAGAACTTGGGAGAAAATGACATTTGAACCCCTTTTGTAACAGTTTGAGACCCTTGACATAGAAACATCTTTAACAGATGTTTAGCTTGAGATTTCCACGTTGACATTGAGTGTCTTGAAAGTACAGGTCTTGAAAATGGGAGACAGCAGTTTTAAAAAGAGTTTTTCTTTTATACTTTCTTAGACAGTGGCCAGTAAAAACGTGTGAGGGTGAAATTACAGCTTCAGAAGTGCTTTTTATTATGCTTTGGGAAGATCACTGCTGCCTGTGGCACACAATATGTGAGGGGCTTGTCTTCCCATAACTCCCAGCTGCACAGGGTAGCTTGTGGACAACTGTCTTGATCTGTCTTGCACGGCAATGTGATTGCACAAATTTCCCAGCAGAGTACACAGAGAGTGTGTGCTTGCACCGAACTGGCATTTACCCTTTGAGTATTTGAGGTTACTTTACACTGTGCTATTCTGAGCCCTGATCTTCCCCCAGCCCTGTCCTGCCCCCCATCCTCCACTCTCTCCTTACCATCTTTGATCCTGGCAACAAAAGTTCATTCCATAGCTCAGGTCAGACAGAAATGATGCATTGCATCACAGCTGCTTTTATGAAAGTGTTTATTTCATATCTGAAATGTTTTTATATACATTTGCTCTGCTATGACTTGCAGGAGGAGAAAGAAAGCAGTTTTACTGGAGGCAAAACAGCCACCTGTGAAAACTAATTGCGTAGGTTGTGTTGTGCTGGTATCTCTGGGAATGATCCATCAGGAAGAAAGTAAATATCCTTAATCTGCTAGGAGATCACCTGTATGCCAAAATGATCTCCTTTATCAAAGTGGTGATTGAAATATCCCTTCAGATTTGCGGTGGTATGTGTATGGGGGGAAGGAAAGGAAGGAAGCATAACTCCTGTAGAGGCAGGTGCCTCATCCCAGCAAAGCGTGTAGACAAATGAAAAATGACGAACTTGAGAGGCCCTAACTAAATTGTCTCATTAAAGAAGGTAATTTAATATGCTTGGTATCCAGTTACATTCAAAGAAGAATTTCAAGAGACCAGGTTACTCTTCAGCTTTGTCTTTTTTACCCCTCAGTAAGATGAGGCTTGCAGTGTCAAATTATGCACCTCTCCCCACTCCTGCCACAAAGTTCTGCTCTCCATCAGCTCTCCAAACATCTTGCAGTAGACTTAAACAGAAAAAACGGTTAAAAAATGCAGAGCTCTAAGGCAGTTCAGCTGCCTGCCACCTCTGGGTGTGCTGTTCATGCAGTCCTGTGAAAGCCTGCCATGGAACTGTTAAAAAAGAATCTTCGGGGCATTTCTTCAAGGCACGGACAGGAACAACTGCTTTGTTTCTGCTGTGTGCTGTGCTCCTCGGTGGCTGTTGAGGACTTGTTGTTCCTGGTCTCCTTGTTGCCCAAGCAGCCTGTGCTGGGTTATGTGTTCCCATGTCGCAAGGCATGGTGGTGAGTGGACCCTGTGTGAGCCTTGTGAGTGAGGCCAGGATCTGCACCCAGGACATGACTTGGTTTACTGAAACACCAAAGGCCAGGCTGGTGGATGGACAGTATTATTTCAGTCCTGTGGTCTGGCTGTCTCTTCATTCCAAGATTAGGTGACTTTTTCCTTTTTTGACCTTCAGTTTCATTGTGTCTTAGAGACTGACCAGCCCAAGAAATGACCATTTTTCTGCAGCAGCCTGGAAACTTGCTACTGACTCCATTCCTGTGATTCATGACCACTGTGTAGAGTTTTCAGACAGCCCTTCACTAGGTTTTCCATCCCTATCTTTTACATACTTCTGGAAAAATTTAAAAAAGAGGTTGTGGGTCCCCATGGAGAAAATGCTAATTAACTGCTTTTCTGACCTGCTTGTCAGAAAAGGGGGTATTTGACTGATATTTCACTACAGCTTAATCCTTGCCATGTGGACTCAGTGAAAGTAAAATACCTAACAGCAAGTTATAAGTGTAAAAACATTTTGCAGCTCTGTGTTTTAAGCAAAATATAAAACCATGTTTCCCTCACCCCTTTCCTTAGTCTTAGCTTCAATTTAACAAAGTTAAGGATGGAATTTGGGGGAAAAAATACAAGCTGGTAAAGAAACAACTGACTCAAAGGGCTGGGCTTGTCCTGTGGCATGTATTGTGGTTTCTAGTTTTCAAAAATTGAGAATAACAGAGTATTTAGTAACAGCAGACAGCCTCTGTATGAAATGCATATATTGAACACTATTCTGTTAGGAGTTAATAACCAGAGGAACCAAAACTAGAGTGACCTTGAAATCTGGAATTGACTCTTAGTATTATACCACTAATAAAATTAATCTTATCTTTGGGATTGACAGCAGTGGATATAAGTAGCAAGAGGGAGATGTCAAAATGACAGATTGTATAGAGTATTGAGAGATTTCTTAACATATGGGACCAGATGAAGTCATAGAACAGGTTGTTAGTGGCAGTGAAGATTACATTTCATTAAAAATGTACATTTTTCAATAGATGGATATGACTGTCTTGTATAGTTGTCAGGCTTATAGGAGGTAAATCGAGGCCCAAAAATTAGCTTACATGAAATGTGAGAGAATGTTGGAATCTTGAATGCCAGCATCCAGGCTTTGCATCCTGGATGTTCAGATTTCCAAAAGATTTGCCCAAAGTGTTTGGATTTAATTTGTCAGTCATGGGTCATGGTTTTACATAGTTTGTATATAGTGGTAGCTATTGTACTGTGCTTTTCCCAAGAATAGGTGACATCATTACTGTGAAGAACATCTGTCATCAGTAGGTCTCTGATGCTGTGTGATATGGTATACCTTTCACACAGGGTTTAGAAGAATATAGACTACAAGCCTAGTTGCCACCAGGTGGAAGAGTACTGAACCTGAATGACAAAAAAAATGCCTTCCCCCGAATCAAACAAACCGTGTGATGCTTTTGTTCTGTGTCTTGCAAATTAAATGAGTGACAGTTTTTGCTATTATTGGACCATCACTTTTTTTAACTTCTGGAATTTGACAGACTATTTTCCTTTTACAGTCATAGCTGCTTTTCCAGGTTAATAGAAATGGTTGTTGTAGATGCAACCTTATACTTTACACTAGGGAAGAGACAGAAGGGCCACTTGTCGAAAGTCTCAAATGCTGGAGGGGAGGAGGATGTTGCCGATGCCAAAGAAATCTGAGAAACACACACCTGTTGTTATTTCAGAGTGCTGTGCTTCTGCTGATAATTGGCTGAGGTTTAAAGTTTTGTGTGACTTAACTCTAATTCATAATTCCACAAGAGAGTTACACACTAGGGTGAACAAGGACAAGTCAAAAGCTGAGAAGTTACTGGCTGTTAGATCAACTTTGGAAATTGGCAGTGGTCCTCCAAATGAAAAGGAGTCCCTGCATTTTTGTAGGCAGACACTGGCACACATCTTCAGGGACAAGGACAGGCATTTGAGCCAAAGGAGTCTGGGGCTGCATTTCAACCCCATCTGCTTTTGTCACCCGTCCATCCTGACATGCTTACTTTGACAGCCAGAGTTTTTTTTTTTCCCCCAACCGTGTGTCTGTGTTGTGAGAATTCCTGGCTTCCTAAACTATTCTGGGCAGCTGTGTTGGGCCTGAGGCTCTAGCTCAGTGTTCAAAGCCAATTTTTCTACTATACTCATCTGGTTTGTATCTCGCATCACTGCCTCTTTTGCATCTGACACTGAGATACTACCTAACAGTGGTCAAAGGCAGTAGAATTTGGCTTTGTGAAAATTACTCTGGCATATGAAGACAGACCGTTAAATCAACCATTTCCCTATATGTTTCTTTTGTGATAAAAATATCTGCCCTGCCCCACCCTGCAGCTTATGTGAAACAATGCACCTTTGCAACTGAAGGTGGAGGAGCATGGTAGCTGCATCACTTTTTCTTCTGGTATAAGGGTGCTGGAGATGATACTCTTCAGCCACTCCTTTCCTCATATTTCCCCTTCCTCTTACTGGTTACTCTTCATGAGGTCCAGAGGACTCCCCTTCTAAACATACACCTGTATCCTGCAGGAAATGGATTAGCTGGTGTGGCTCCACTTAGCCAGACAAAGACAGAGTTCAGAACCTTAACTGCACCAGTGGAGCTGCCTTCTCAGGGGACTGTTATTGAGGAACCTGAAAACTTTTGAAGTGGAAAAACCCCCTACTTCTTTTTCTATCATCACAGCATTTCACATTTGCAAATGCTTTGAATATCTACAGTATGATGTATGCTGTTGAGTATATCAGATAAAAGTGGACTGGTCTGTATGTTGGGTTGGGTGCAATTTGCAGGGAGAGAAATCTTTTATGAAAAACATACCACTTGGAAATCAGTTTCATTATTTCTTTTCAATTCCAAACTTCCTTAGATATTAAGTGAATATACATTCCCTTCTGACACATTCTAGGAGTTTCATTTCCGTTCTGTACCTGTAGCTGTAAATACCTCCCTGGTTTCTGCTCAGCTCCACCAGACCCAGTAATCTGGTATTGTCTCTTTCTTCAAAAATACTTAGAAATGTATGTTCCAGAGTGGGATTTGGTTGGGGCAATTACCATAGCAGTTTTCTTGTAGTTAACGGCAGGAGGCCTGAATGGACACCCCTCTGCACCTCTCCTCCCGACCCCAGAAACACGGGCTGCAGAGGTGAGCTGTCCCTTCTTGTGTCTGCCACCGCGTGAAGTTAATGCAGGCACAAGCCTTGCTGAGCTGATGCCATTTGTTTGCATACCAGTTGCAGCAACCTGAATGACTGGTTATTCTGGTCAGGAGAAAGCAGCACTGACATCATGTGATTCTGGCAAAGTGAGCCACACTGGATCCTGGCCTTTGAATACCCAAGGGGCTGGCAGCAGTCTCAGGGGTTGGCCGGCGGCCCCATTGAGCTCGCTAGTAATCAGTTGACTGGCTGGGGCTGGAGCTGGACAAGCTGCCCTACTTTCTCTGACAAGCTCTGTCTAAAAGAATGATGGGCAGCCTGCCACTAGTGCTCTTTAGTGGAGTTACTAAAGATTAACTGTTTAGCAGCTCAGCACTGACAGTGCTTCCCTTTGAAGAATGGGTGTCGCAGAGGACATCGTTGAGTAGGGATGCCACTTCTTTGCCTCACTTGTTGCATATTTTCATCTTAAGAAGCAAGACTTTCTTTTTTTTTTCCCTCCCCAAGTGCCCTTCTTGCCAAATTTCAGAGAAATGCCATTAGATTTGTTTTCCTTTGAAGTTTCTAAGGTTTGTTTTATTTTTTAATGAAATGCGACATTGTGCTAATTACTCAAGCCCTAAGATCCTACACTGCAGAAAACCCTGGAGGAAACATAGACAAAAGAAAAGTCAACTCTTTGAAAGACCCAGAACATTTAGTATTTATTTATTATGACAGATGTACTCATGTATATTTCTTCCAATAAAACTTTTGATGTGTCCTCTATGAAAGATAAAACGGGATATTCAGGGTAGAGGAAGAGTTACATTTGTGAATAGGCTTGAAAACCTGATTGTCATAAACATGAGACTGACTGTTGGCTATCTGAAGTGTAATGAATAAGTCATAATTATAAACAAGAAAGGTTGTATTAGTGAAAAGTCTGTTTATTGGGTGATGCTCTGAGTCGATTGAAATACAGTTATTGTACTGTCCAACCAAAAGCAAGGAAGTGCTAAAATGAAGACAGTAGGATAGGTATTTTGTGTAATATTTTGCTTGATAATGAGATTGTTTCCAAAATACATTTTTCTTTGAGTCATTAATAATTTAAAACATGCCACTGGCTTTTTTAGATAAACTTCTGAAAAAGGGAGTTTGCTGCGTTGGTATCACGATTCAAATGAACTAATTCAAATTCTTAGGAAGACTGTGGAAGTCTTTGTCCATAAGTGTGCTCTTATGTACATTTCCCTCTCTGAAAATTCTAAGAAGCATAAAAGCTTATTATTCTGGAACATCTTTGTATTCCATCTGTTACATGTGTAGACGCAGTGTCAAATCTGTATGTAGTGTAAGCTGGCGTACCTTTGCATTACTTACAGTGCAAGTTAGCGGTTCTTTGGGTTTGCTGCGTTTGAAAATCATTTTCCTACCTGTTAAGAAAATGGCAGGCAAAGAAATTTAAAGATAAAATAACATTCTGAGGATACCTTTGATTGTTAACAGATTCTGTTGACACATGGGTGTGTATCTGTGTATGTTCTACCATCCTACCTTTCTGCTATGAATATAATACTGGGACTCCACTGATTCATAGGACAATAATACCTCGAACAGCTCAGCCACTGAGTGACAATTTGGAAATATTCCTACTTTTAGACCACATACAATTCATTTAGTTTGGTGTTGCTTTCAGAAGTCTTTCTCCTCACGTTTTCTAAAACTTGAGAGTAACCTTATTCGTAAGCCTCTTTGTTTTAGGTCATAAGCTCAAAAGGCTGCCTGGCAGACAGTGGTTGATGGTTTGACTGACCAGTCATTGTAAATAACTTCATCAATGATCTGCTAAAAGATGAGACCTTGTGATAACTTAGACCCATTGCCATTAGGAGATGCCTTAGCTCTTTTACCTGGAAGTGTATATTTTCATCCCACCCAGCATGCCAGTTAGACACGATTTCTTTGTTCATGAGTGAAAATACAACAAGAACGCAAACAGCAGTCTCCTCTAAAGACACCCACACTTGTTTATCTGGCTTTTTACTTGTGACCTTTAATAGCTTTTCTATCCCAGAACACCTCTTCACTTTGAAGGGTCGAGGCATGAAAGAAAATTGGCAGTGACAGCATTTTTAATTAAAAGCCAGAAAGTAAAACTGTTTAAATCCCATAAATATTGTAGTCAGTGTTTGTGAGTGTCATTCACTATGAATGAAAAAACAGACTATTCACACAGAGGTAAGATATACATGTGCACTATTTTAAAGTGTTTTAGTTTACTCCAACCTTAATCATAGTACTGGTTGTCAAGATACTTTCAGTGGATATTAGTAGCCAGCTTTTGAAAAGAGGGTCTGTTCTTTACTCAGATAGACTCTTTCCTGTGTGGTGTAGCTTTAAAGGGAAGGAGAGTATTGTAGAAACTCATGAAGAGTTATTGTCCTCTAATTGATATGCTCCTATAGTGCATTCATACATAATTCAAAACAGAGAAATTGATTGCATACTGCAGTGTAAGTGCTGATTTATGATTCCTATTTTAGTTGTACATTTCTAATTCTCAAGAGATAACTTTACTCAATTAAAGAAAAAGCCTACAAGTTAATTTTTTGCCAATGTAATTTTTAAGAATCGTCATTTGAATTCTCTCAGAACCATTCTTTTGTGATTATGATGTAGGTGCCTCTATATCATGGCAGAAACATGCCTTTTATGTCTGCATTTCTCAACCTCTCTTTTTAGACAAATTACAGTAGATCGTTGCAGGAAGGTTGCTTCAACCATTTAACAGATTGTATCCTTTTCTTCCTCTTCTTTTACACCATTAAGCCAGAAAAATGTAATGTTTCAGTTGGCTACTGCTGAATATGAACATTCAGGGGAGAGAGGGGGAGGAAAAGAAAAGACATTGAAACTTGGAAGTTATATTTACTTTTGCTTATGGACAAATTAATTATTTTATATCAAATAAAAATGTTCATACCCACGATAATGCTAAAACCCACTGTCGTGGATTGTAGTTGTGCAGATGATACTGTACATTTTGCAGGGAGACAGGTGAGGTTTGCAGGGAGACTAGTTTGTGAAGGAATCATCCAGAGTAGCTAATTTTATTAAAACTTCCCTGATCACAGATATTGCAGATATTCCCCAGTGATTTGCAAAGCATCAGTGCATCTCTGAACGTGACAGTTTATAAAGCTTTCAGTTGCTCTATTTCAGTACTTCAGTGTGAAGGAGTATTTCAGACATAATTTAAACATTTTCTTGGAAGTTTTCTTTCCCCATTTTTTATTGAACAAAGAACTGTATAAAATAAATTCCCATGGAGCAAAAGTATGTTGTAAGGTCCTTGACTGATACAGAATAATTGCTTTGTTGATTGTATATCCATGCATGATAAGATATGCATAAGAAGAAATCTGGTACAGAAGTATAAATAATACTTATCTTTAAGCCAGCATCTGTCATCTGCTTCAGCAGACAGTGTTTTCTTTCATTCCTGCACAAAAAGAGCTGAGAGATTTATGGAGCAGCTTTGTTTGTGCTCTGTGATGCTTAATCAATTTTTATTAAATTCTAAATTAAAACTTGGCTTTCATCATAGCCTTTTTTTTTTCTCCCAGTAGACATATCTGATGTATAGAACAGGAGAAAAGCTCATGACAGCCACAAATTTTATGCAAAGGTAGGAGGGTTTTGGTTCTGAACTCCTGCGCACTTTGTTTTTAGTGGGGCTACTCTCGGTCATTTTTCAGAAGCTACATTAGTATTTCTGTGTTTGGACTGTGACATTCATGAATACAACTAAACCAGAACAACCTTGAAGGTATTAAAATCTTTAGACTCCCTTTTCAGTGTAATTATTACTGATCTTTGCAAGAAATCTCTGGAAGAATCTTACTGTTATTAATTTGCAGATGGTATGTATGGTTCTGTTAATCAAACTGTGTTTAAAGACGGCTTTTCAACTTCATGGCACTTTAAACATTAGCTAATCCACATTACACGCTGAGATATGTAAATAAATAGCATTATCTCAATTTTACAGATGAAAAAAATAAGAAAGAAGTGCTAAGTTACTTAGTGAGGGTCACATCTCTTGAAAGAGGCAGAATATAGAATACAAGAGTGCTTGAGTCCTCTGCTTAAATCATGTCTCTTTCTAATTACAGTAATAAATACTAGACACTTACCATATACACAAATTTTATTTTCAAAGTTAGATACATGAAATAAATGAATCATTCGAGATACAGTAACGTATTAAAATTTGTTACTGTGAGAGAAGATGATTAGAGCATTGGGGAGTTAGTTTGGATGATACTATTTTTTGCTCTGAGTTGGGCCAGAGTTCACCCTCATTTCATACAAGAGGGGTTCCATGTGAACAATGCTAAGAGTCAAGCACAAGTCAAAGGTAAGGAGATAGAAGTAAAATTATTTGTGCATTTATTTCTTCCAAAGAAGAAATCCCCTATACTGCTTTAAAACCCCCCCAACTATACATGGAACCTGAGGTCAGAATGGACATCTGATGCTGTAGTTTGACTTCAGTGTAATCCAGTCACAATTCTTCTTGGCCTAGCAACGTGCATTTGGTAAAGCCCATTTCCAGAAGTCTATCCAGCCTTGGTTGGAGAGGGGCATCCATGGCTTCCTTTGGTAGTTTATTCCAATGGTTTGCCATTCTTGCTGTTGCTAAATTGAGGTTGTTTAGCTTCACTGTATAGTTCTTGTTATGCCATTCATGATTAAGTTGTTGAGCTCTTTAGGACCTGTTATTTTCTCTCTGTGAAGGTACTTACACACTCTAATCAAAACACTTTTTTCCTTCTTTTCAAAGAAGTCTTTTATTGTAGGACTTATTGTGTGACATCTGAGTGATGTTTATGTTGTAATCTTTCACTAAAATACGAAGAGAGAATGGTGCTGCTTCTGCTTTCCTCATTTCATAGAGCTAAAACTGGTTTTGTCCTGGATTGTGGTTGGGAGCTTGTATTGAGTTTTTAATCCTTAAAGCCTTTCAGAGTCACAGGTATTGGGCACATAGTCCTCCATTCTTTTTTGTCCCGTCTATCAAACTCATGGGGGAAAAACTGAAGGGGAACCGTCTTCTCAGTATACTCAAAGGGATCTTGACAGATAATAAAAGAAATTGCCACTTCGGTGTCTTCAAGGAAATGTAAAAAATAGCAATGTGAAAAGGAATATTTTTTGTTTAACATAACACTTCTGCTTTCAGATAGTTTGACTTGTGTCTTCTACACACAGTCTCTGGTACACACCAGGCTGACTTTGAAATTGTTTGTTATCCTCACTCTACTAAGTAGTTAAACACTAACTACAAGGTTTGCTGAAAAGCAAATCTCAGTCCCTGACACTTCTTGAAAAGGCTCCTTCCAGTTTATGCATGTTCGTTTTAAGAAATACAGCAGGCAGTTAATTCAAATCAGCGTGCCTGAATTCATTAATTTCCTTTGGTGGGCTGTTGTAGAGAATCTGAGAAAATAATTTCAGTGATAACTCTGAGGAAAGTGGAATACAGCCTCCAGAGTTTTTATAGCTCAACTCCTAATCAAAGAGACGTCAGTTAGCTCTCTTTGTGTCCTTTTGCCTCCTTTATCCACTCGAAATGCTGCTTCTTATCTGTCCTGAACACACTACTTCTGTGTCCAGTGCAGCAGCAGCAGCAGCATGGAAAAAAAACGTGGGGCTGAGAAACTGTAAGAACTTAGAAAGGAAGACAAATAAAGAAAAGTGTCACTGAAATTTTAAAATGAAAACAGGATGTGGACATGATGTACAAGTGTGCTTTCATGATACAGTGCAACTGTCTTTGTAGCGGCCCAGCTATATGCCATACTCCTGTTTGCCAATGTTCCTTTTTTTTGCTGCATGGGACAAAATACAGATCTAGTAAATTTGTGTCTGTTTCTTGTGGAGTAAATTTAGGGCAGATGAACTGAGTCTTTGGAGCCATTGCCAAATGAGGTGGTGATGATGGCTAGAGGGGTTTGGAGCTGGGGAGTGCTTCTGACAGGAACACAGCACATACTGCATCATGCCTTTGACCATGGTGCTTTAGACACACTGCCAAGTGTTTGTAACAAGATAGTGCTGTTACTGCACCGCTTTTTTAACTTTCCCTTTGCATAGAGTACATTTCCTTTTTTGTTTTATAAACTGTTCTCTCCCTAGCTTTGGGACCTCTGTAAACAGTTTGACTATTGATACGCGGGCAAAGTATGAGGTAGTTTCTTACCATTTCCTCCTTGCTATGTGCTGTTATACACTTCATACTCAGTTTTGGTAGTGCGGTCAGTTTGACTCCCTAAAATATAATAAAGACTTGGATGACAAATAGCATTTTAATGGTAGATGCTAGGAAAGAAAAATGGGCATTACTTGTATCCAAAGTCAATTATCAATATGATAGTCATAGTATATGTAAGGATGTACCTTAACAGTAGTTCGATTAAGTTTTTCTAAGAAAGACAAGAGTTTAATTCTGCTGTGTTATATAGGGAGAAACTGAGTCTTCTTTTTCATAAAATGCAAAGCCTGATGATTTTAAAATTTAGTAAGTGTTATAAAAATCTAAAAAAAATTACTATTTTTAATCCAATGAATTATTCATACATATTTAGCCTGAAACTTCACCTTTTCAAAAAAAGAACAACGACATCATTTTTACAATTGGCAATGGTCATATAAAACTGAATTGTACCACACCATTGAGACTATGCTATAAAATAAGTTCTCAAATTGCAAAAACTACAGTAATACCTTTCAGTAATATTAAAGATGGTATGTTTCAGCCCAACTCTTTTGTCTTGCTTTAGTTTGTGTTTAAAGCTGTTCTATAGTGGATCTTGTAACTGGAGTCTCAACTTGAAGTAAAAAATTGCCCCTGCCTGAGTGAGGTAGCTCTCCTGTATCTGATGGGGGTATACAATGATTGTGCAAGGATCTTTGGTTTAACCCTGATGTCTTGCAGTCACCACAGGTACCTTTGAGAAGGTAAGATTATATTAACTAGGAATGTTTGTAACTGCAGAAGTTTGTCAGACTCCAGCTTGAGACATTTCTGAGACACTGAGCTTCTGAAATACTGAGTATCTTTAACTTCAGTGTTAAACCTCTGCCTCTGTTCACCTCAGAGGCAGCTGCATAACTGTGATGGATAAAGTGATTTCTTGTGGTATAAAAGAATATCAAACTTTTCAATACCTTTTTTTTTTAAAGAGTTTTTAAAGTGCTGTGATGCATGCCATATCATTGTATCAGCGTGCAATAGCAGAACTCTTGTAACGTTAATCTGGTCCTCCACATCATGAAGCGTTTTGTAGGCTAGTCAGAAAAGCAGGGTCAAAGCTGTGCAATGTGGTTTTGGCAACCCTTCCACTGTTTTTTCATGCTTACGCTTTTTGCAAAAAGGTATCTGTTAACCCTGAAAAAATATGCTAACCGATAAGTAAAAATGTACTTGTTGTGGCTTGGCTGCCTTAGTTACTGTTGTGAATAACCTTCCTATGTTTGTGTTTGCAAGAGTGGTTTTCCACTCAAGAGGGTTACTGAGTCACCTTCACAGCCTGCACACCTTCTCTCTTTCCTCCTCCGCAACCACCATGGCTTTGAAATGGCAGCTCAGTGCTGGGCCATCGTAGCAGTAGAAAAACCAGTCACCACGAGTGATTTCCTGCTGGTGAGTAAATGTTATTGCAGAGCTGGAGATTAGGAAATGAAAAGAGAAGTTAAGGACCTGGAGATCTCTCTTGAGCAACGCGCTTATCTGAAC
>VZSZ01010169.1:92713-135114 GCA_013398815.1 Ibidorhyncha struthersii
AGGCTTTCCTGAGTTAGCAGGGAAACCTGAAAGATTTTCAGTTTGCCATTTTCCAGAGTGAGTTTCACTGAAAATTAAAATATACCTAAGATATCCTCCATGTCATATCAACATTTTAAGTGGCATTTCCCTATGAAAGGCCTGCTGTAGGATTATTGGAACCTGTGTTTTGTATCAGCATNGCTGTGTTCATGACTAGTGCGTCATCACACATAATAAAGTCTGTGCCATCCAAATTCTGCTAATGGGGTCATTGCATAAGATTTATCTCCAGGATGTATTTTATCTTGCCTTTGGAATTCACTCAAAATTTGTGTTCAGTATATGCAAGGTGGAGGAAGGTCAGCTAAGTCTCTTGGTGTGCTGGCACAGTAATGTCAGAGGAGAAAACAGTGATGAGAAGAGTAAAAATAGGTTCAGGTGAGATTTTCAAAACTGGTTATTGATCTCAACAGTAAAACTATGGGAATGCAGCCAGGTCAACAGAGAATGCTTTTCAGAGCCCCGCCCTTCTGCCAGAAGATGGGCAGGCTAAGTATGCCTGAATATTCAGAAAATAGGTTTTCTGAATAAGAATGCCCAACACTGCACAGCTGCTTTGCAGTGTTTACATACGTGACTCACAATAGAAGCACACAACAAGTTTCAGGTAATTTTTCAAAACTTTTTAGTGCCAAGGCAACTTGTTACATATAAAACCACTGCATTTCAAAATCAAAATTAGCAGAAAGATAACATTCTGTTGTTGGAGTAAGGCACTAAAAGTTAGCCATGCTGAATTACTCCCCCCCCTCCCCCAAAAGCCATTGAAAAATCTGTTGTTTTTTTTTTTCACGTTATTACCAATAGGATTGAACAATGGCAAAACTAATTTCTAAGAAACCTGCAATTGTATAATATCAATTATAATAATGATGAAAGATTCTAAATAAATTAGTTCTTCCAGAAGCTATCCACTAGAAGTTACAGTGACAGCCAAACCACAAGCTCTTTCTTGCCGCTTTGAAAGATTTAGATGTCAGATGGAATGCTTTCCAAAACAAGGATGTGCTGGAGGGGATAAAGAAGAAAAGTAATCTTGTTAACCAAAATAAGTAGAATTCAAAATTACTTTTGGAGCTTTCCCTTTCCTATTGGGAAAAAACAATAGGAGGGGAAATGCGCTTAAACTAAAATTCAGTTTAGATGTAAAATACACTTGCCATTGCAGGGTCCACTTCCAGTTGCAGAGCGGGAATCTTCTCTGAAGTTGCCTAATTTTATTCTTCCAACGGTAGTGTGACTTGCTACTTCTACAAGGACTTGTAGAGAAAAGAGTGCACATAAAGTTAGTTCCTTCAGATGTGTGTGGTACACATCCTAGAGTCATGAAGCACTTCACAGAGAGAAATACCAACTAAACCCAACAACATTCCACTACTGACTTTTCTTCAGGCTCTTTGAGCCTAATTCCTGTAACCAGCACCAAGTGCAAATATCACTTCAGCATAATGAGCTGCCTTTGTTCTTAGGTCCAATTAGACTACAGCTTGTACAGAAATCAGGTAGTCAGATTGCACGGTCACCAGTTAAGTGGCTCACTGCTTTTCCAGGAGGTTTAAATCCCCAACTGTTACATAAACCAGCATCAACTTGCCTGCTAAATGTGGGCACTTATATTTGGGATTCATACAAAATCTGGGAAGCAGTTATTTCTTACACCATATTTATGAATAATGACAAGACGCTGCCAGCTGGTGTGTGTAAAGTTGTCTAGACCAATCTAAGAGCAGTATGTTTTTGCATCTTTTCTTATGGCAGCTTTGAGGGCCAAGGAGGCAGACTGGATAATTTTCCAGTGACTGCTAAATGACCTCAAGCTCTAGTAGAAGAAATGCCTGCAAACTCCGCAGCTTTGGCTGCTGCGACAGAAATATTAAAAAAAAAAAAAAGTTGGAAGGGTGTCAGCGCTTATGCTTTAGGACAAATGCTGTCTGAAAGAAAAGGGAAGTTTTCTACCTAGGTCTAATATTTCATAATTTTGCAGAGTGGAAGTTTTGAGTCGTCATCAGAAGTACATAGTGCTGATCACTTTGAAATACGATCATGTGTTAATGTTTGGAGGTGCAACCTAGTGTGGTAGGCAGTAGTGCCTGCAGTGTGTTCTGCAGTGTTCCTAAGTGAAAGGTTGCATGTAGCCATTTACTAAGTTTATTTTTCTTTTTAAACCACATATACTGACATCTTTTGACATGCATTTCTTTTGTATTTTGTGTACACACTGAAATGTAGATGACTACACAGTTGTATGACATAGCTTGGTTTTTCCCACCCTGTACTTTTTTGTTAGAAGAGAGCTGTCCTGCAATAAACATCTAACACCCAAGCTGTTTGTAGTAAGGGTGAAAACTCTACAATGTTGGATTCTGAAAGAGGCGATGTGTGGGGATTTAGAAAAGAAAGCAAAAAAAATGAGGCGGGGGGGAGGGGATGAAGAAGAATGTTTTAGGAAAGGGAAAGATTTCCACAAGAGAAAGAAGGAAGAGAAAGGCAGAGGAACCATAAATGAAAGTTAGTTTTATTGGGAGAGACCCTATTTTTCCCATGAGGGGTATAGGTTTTCACTTGGTATAGAAAATAGCTCCATCTCCAAGGGAAGACACCAGCTTACACCAGGATGACCACAAATTACTCATGACTCTTTAATTCTTCTTAATAAAAACGACCTGTAGATTTACTGGGAATATAATTTTCTTTATGCATGGCAACTACTCAATTCATGCTGGAAAAATAATTTATAGCTTAGCTTTGTAAGCACAAATGTTTGACAATGGTTATAAATACAACTTATAAATGTGTAAATATCATACAGCAAGTTCCCCTGAGTGATCCCTAGAACAGTCCTAAATACTACTATTTTTAAAAAATAGTGTAGTTAGGTAAAAGCACTAAAGGTAGAGTGGGCACAGTTCTTGCTAATAGTTTGCCGCTTTGAGAACTTACCTCTCTCTATTTTCATTTTTTATATTACAGTGTGTTCACATCTAACAAACACACTTATTTATAGAAAATTGAGTTCAGCCATGTGTAATAAAAAGGAATAACTCTGTTGATCTTATAGTCTCAAAAGAGAGGTAAATTTGAAAATGTTCTCTGTTATAGTTTCCATCTATTGCTCTGTTGTGCCATAGTAATGTAGAAAAGGGAGATCAGAGCATAAGTTTGTTTACCATTTTGCTTTACACCTGGATACAATGGGATGCTGTGGGGAAGATTGTGACTCTCAGAAGGCATCTAGACAAACTGTGACTCATTAGACATTCCTGAAGCATGGTGAAATGGAAAAGTCAATGGAGTACTGTAATAGCTGGGTATAAGTTATGCAAGGACAGTTAAGAGTATAGTGTTGAGGGATTCACGTTATGTGGTAGAAATTCCATTTAATTAACTAGATGATGCCATTCCTACTATAGTGGTATCTGTAGAGAAATGAATCCCAAATCAGCATGCGTGTTTAGAGCTATAAAACCAAAAGCAGGGCTTACTCAGTAAAGAGGAGAACTTCCATTTCTTTTTGGAAATGAATGAACCTATATGTTACACTGCAGAAATAGCCCGATATTGATTATCATTTTTCAGTGAATACTTGCCCACATCTCCAGGAGATGTGCTCATCCATGTTTTTGGGAAGGAGAGTTGTTTAGTCTCCTGCTAAGACTGTGCCTTTCTTGTTGAACCACGAGTAGGTGTTAGAGTGATTCTACCACTGAAAAGATGAAGGTAGCAGATTCCCTCCTGTGCTGGCTGCCGACTGCTCCATATCCCTGCCATGCCTCCTCCTCAGGCCTGCTTAACCTCTGGCTTTTCACTGGGACCCTCAGCTTCATGGTCTTTTTCCCTTGTGGAGACGCCAGCTTTCTTGGCTTGGATGGGTCTTGCTACATCTTCTTCCTGGGCCAATCAACAAAATGTCATTTGCAGTTTTCATGCTGTCTTATACCAGGAACAAGAGAGAGATCAAGACCCTGCAAAATAATAGAGGGGTGGGAGGGAGGTAGCTTCCAGCAGTCTCTTCTCTTTCACCACCCACTGCAGCCAAGTAGAGGCACAGAAGAATGGGAGAGTCAGAGGAAGGATTGCTTAAATCAGCTGATTGGAGAAGGATGGGTTTTCACAGGTGTTCACATATGTATTTTGGTTTGGTGTGGTTACTACTGGAGATGGTGCAAAGCCCTGCTGCAGTCTGCAGGGCTGGCAGTCTAGGAAAAGTGTAACCCTGTCCCATTTTGCCTCTTAGCTGATCTACAGTCCTTTAATGGCAATCATGGAACAGTGCTCCACATTGCTCCATCTTGCGGTTTTAGAGAGCCTCCTAACACAAACTGCTCTTTGGGAACAAGGCAGGCCTTTTCCAGTGTTGGCAAATGGTACACTAGGCTGTCAGTTGATATTGAAGACTCTGGTTGCTCTCCTGACTGACATCAGTCTTGTCTTGGGCATGCAGTGTTATCTTGGACGTGCCAGGAATGGCTATCAAAACTGGAAGTGACTAAGTAGATTAAATTTTAGCAAAATATTCATGTCTGTGGTTTGTGCCCAGGCCACACCTCAAGAAGTCTCATCTGTAAAAGAGATTATATTCAACTAGTGCAGACTGTTCTCAAGTCATCTGAGAATTTCTCTTCGTGGAGCTGATCTAAAAGCGATAAAACAAGAGTTGACATAATCTTTCTATAATACAAAAAGCGTTATAGAAACAAAATAGAAATGCACTTTCCTCTGTTAGGGAAACAAGTCTATAGTATATAATACAGGATCTTTTTCTACTGCTATTTTGAATAGGATGGTTGCTGTTATCCATGTTAAGACAAGAGCACTTGACCCACTAATCACTCTTCTGTGTGACTGTTCCATCATTCCAAACTTCTGATAGCACTCACTAAATAAATAATGATAATAATTAATCCTCCACCAACCCCAATTTGGAGAAATTCTCCTTTATTTTGAGCACAGGTGAAGAGTCTTCACTCCTTTTTGCCCAACACTGAAAAAGAAACCCAGGCAAAACAAAGTCATGTACCAAAAAGCCCAAACTGGACTGATCTAAACCCCAAGGGACTGATCCTTATAGTGGTGTGAATGATCACTTGCAACTGTGTCATGCTGGGAGACATGACTGTACATATGTGTCCCTTATGTTATTAGGAAGGAGAGATTACTCAGGACACACAACCTCCACGTTCCATTTTGGAAAACAAATTGCATATCTGGAGTACGCAAAACTGCCTAGGGTCATTTTTTGAAATCTTTATCCTCCATTGTAGGTTTCTATGCCTGTGAATTGTGGGGCTGGGTGTCCTAATGGAAAATGGTATTCTGGGGAAGATGAACGTGTCTTATGGTATCAGATGATTTTTTCCAGAAGTTAAGTGGGGGGGATTTTCAAAAACACCTTTCACAGGCAATCTCTGACTCCCACTCAAGGTGAATGCTGGCAGGAAAGACAAGTGTTTCAGTTGAGAATCAAAAGCAATTTGACTGTCTTTCCTAAGAGCCCAAAGACTTGCAATTCAATTTAGATACATGTATGATGTCCAGCTTGAATTGCCAATGCTGCTTCTGTCATATATGGTTGTATTTTTTACAATTGCAAGGTTGACAGATCTGTTGTTACGATGTGCAGATTTTTTTCTGTAAGAAAGTTAATTTTTTTGAAAACTGGGGTGGAATATCTTACTTCCTGCTGAAATGATTCCATTGGGCTTCAGTATGACTACTCACAAGTTAGATGTGTATTCAACAGTATGGATTTATTAGGCTAGGCTTATAAACTGTGGCGTCTGTGAGTCGTATGCGGCTAAAAAAGCATATCTCAGAGATGGCTGACATTCAGTTGTGTGTGAAATGCCATTCTTGGGCCAAACTTTGCACTTGGCTACATAAATCTGCATTAGCTGTAATGAAGTCTGTAGAATTATTCCTAGTTTACCTTGGAGTCATTGAGAGATGCCATTCACTGAATAGATTTAAGTACACAGTTATGGTTCTCAACATTTTTGGGGCCACAGGATTTATTAGCTGGTTTAACATCACTATGTCTTCTCTTATTTTCCATCCCCAGCCAATGGAAAATCTTTAGATAACCAGGTTGCTTGATGTACTTTGGATCAGAAAAGTGTGATCCTGAGTAAACATTTCATATCACGTAAGCAAATTGGGTACATTCTGAGGTCCCTAAATGCGTTTTTGAAAATTATGTATTGAAATTGAAAATGTTAGGCTGTCCTCGATACTGAAATATGCCATTGCTGTTTATGTATGAAATGGTTGGTGCCCAGTGGCAGCTACATCGATAGGAATTTGACATAGTTGTATCATTTATTTTGTAAGCTGCTTTTGTAGTGAGTGCTGTTGGGTTTCACCCTTGGCCTCAACAACCCGTCTGTTTCACTACTTGGCATCCTCTGAAGACACTGCTAATTTTAACACATTTTGTGGTTTTGTAATGTGGCAAATTCCCACTAGGTGCTAGACAAACAACTTCTGCATTTGTGATTTACGCCACACTTGAGCTGGGGCTGTCAGAGGTAAAAGATTAATACATCATTCCAGCTGATTAGTTGGTTGTCCCTCCCAAATCCTTCAGGGATGTTTGCACACTGGAAATTTTATGTAACTTTTAAGTTTTGAATTTGAAATTGTCCTCAAAATACCCAAAACTATTATTACAGCACCAGTGAACAGTCTGTGGCATTTTAATTGTTTTGCTAAGGAGTGCACAGATTTCTGTTCCGCAAGTTGTTTTCCGTTTACTGTTCCTTAAAAAAACCCCTCTTTAATATGCTGTTTTTCCAGAATATGTTTTTAATCTTAAAGTACATGTTGATGCTTAATGATAAGGCAAGAGGAAAGACTGGCCACACCTTAAGGAAAATACTCTAATCCTGCAGCCTACTCGCTCCCTCTCTTGGAAAATCTTGGATGGCTCTCAGAATATTCAACACCATTCAAATTTGCCTTTTCCTCTAAAAAAGATGCAAAACACTAAATCCCTTCTCCAAAACGGAATGTTTGTAATGTCATGAAAAGGAAGAACAGATGGTATCATAAAGCTTAAGGGGAAAGTATAGCACTCTAATTCAAATTGTTTCACAGAGCTAAAGACAGCCACTTAGTTACCAATTGCTGAAGTTATTTATGCTCCTTTGTGTAAAAGAATAAAACAAGAAAATTAAAATGTTTTGTATATTTCAGAGAGAAAAGGGTAAGATAAGGCAAAACGGTACTTTATTTGCTTACGTTATTTGTTAATAGTAATACCCAAAATGTGATTGATCTTGTTAAGCAGCCTTACAGAATCATTAGAATAACTGAAAACTGATTGTATAATTTTTGGTTTCACACTGGGCAAATTTACCCTGATACAGTGTGACAGCCTACTAGGAAGTATGCAGAGATTCATAACTTGGAATCTTTTGCCATTTTCCCTCCACTTTTAACTAAATTAGTTTTGCAGTGCATCATGATTTATATTGTGATTCAGTGCATTAACTTATCCCCATACCGCTTTGAGTGAGCAGCAAAGCATCCATTACCAATGCCATATCCAAAGTGACGTTTCCATACAGACTGCCTGCTGTTTCATTCATAACCACAAAGCAGTCCGAAATGACTTGACTTCTTTTTACAACTTGCAAGGAGTTAATGGACTGTGCTGGCCCCCTGCCAAAACCTTTAAGAAACTTTATTAATGTGTTATGAGGCTGGGACACCATAGTGCGGGATTTTATTGCTTATTCATTTTAATGAATAAAAATATGTATGCACAATTAAAACCATGTTTTCAAGCAGTTGCCTTCTAGTAAATGTTGTCTTTGACAACGATATTCTTAATGTTTGCTAATCATATTTTTGTCTTTTTCTTTTCATAATACAAAACTTTGCACTGCAAGAATATTAAATTTATATTGTGAATGTTCCCTTCAGCACAGACCCCACCTTTTGCCCACAGAATGCTCTTTTCTGATGCAGAACAAGAATCATTGAAAGCTTCTGATTGGACTTTACTTTGTCCTTAGAAATGAGCCATTGCAGAAAATGATGAGAAAGACTGTGAAGACTATATTGCTGTGGAGATGTAGGCAGCCTGTACAGAGTACATAACATATGAAGAGCTAACGTAATGTAACTAGCTTCTAAATTAATGCCAGAAGTCAGCTGCTGGTGGGCTGGTTGTCTGATATAATTTCAGTGTTATTTTGCAAACATTTATTCTCAACAGGCAATGGAATTATTTTGTTATACTTTTTGAAAATTCAGAATTCGCTGAGACAAAGAAGCAGATAAGACTAGCTAAAACTCTCAACAGTTTCTAATTCCTGGGAACAAGACCAGAGATAGTTCATTGCATAAAGACAGGTGAACTTTTTTTATAAAGAAAGTAATTTCCTTACTTTTCCTTCCATTATTCAAAAATAAAAATAAGATTTTAGAGTCATTGTTCACTAGGAAGCATCCCAATTTTCAGTCCCTGGATGCTTTTCTCTAAAACTGATAAATGCTATCAGAGAAAAAAAAAATCATAACTTTAATGAAAATAACAATAAGAAGGAGAGAAAGTAATGTGGAAGTCAAATTCAGTAGGTGATGGAATGAAGAGTTAGTAGCAAAGCAGAAATCTTACTCAAAAAGGCCTCGGTCTGTTTAAGGAGTTTACTGTTTTAGCACATATTGACAAACATTAAGTTTGCAAAAAAATTTCCATTCTGCTTTCAGACTTCTTGTTTGGACTTGAAATTTTCAAAGCTTGCTCTCTTAGAAAGCAGTTGTGCTTTGCACGTAATTTGAACAAAAAAGATGACAATGGTTTGCATGTAGAAGGAGACTCATAAAGTCTAAGGACACTCTTTCTTGGTAGAAAAATAAAATGATCATGTGACTTTCATTTAGACTATTTTCCTGGAGATATAAAAACCAGTGTTTGCTGGGGAAATGACCCATACTGAAGAGTGTTGCAGTGTTTATTTTAGGTTTGGTGGTCGTATGCACAGTATTTTCCTAGGAACAGTGCTCCAGAATTCCACATGTAGTTCAGCCTAGATCACTCCTCCCTTTAGCCTTTGATGGTCTACTTAAGAACTGAAGAAGTGCCCAGTGTCGATAGGCCTGACATAGCTAAAGATGGCCATGAGCATCTGTAGTTAGTGAACAAAGCTCCCAAGGAGATGCTTCATTCAGTAGATCATCTCCTATTGAAGAGCTGGACTCAGGAATATGTTTTCTAAATACAATGGAGGCTTCCTTATGCTAATAGAGACTCTCTTTGCAACATAAAGATTTTTTTTTTTTTTTTTTTACACATACATATGTGCACAGGTGCTGTGTGGGTATCAATACAGCCTGTATTTAGCTTCTTTCTAAATTTATATAAACCTTTCAAGGCATGAATATTTAAGACATTAGCCTCATTTGATGCAGAATATGAACGAAGGATTACAAGAAGTTACACTGCATAAGGGCCAGAGAGCAAAGAAAAAATTGTATTGCCAACACTGTTTGTGACATCTTGACTTTCGAGCATCTATCTATGCAACTTTGGTTTTTTGCATACAGTTTTTGTATATTTTAGGCAAGATACATTAGAGATTTCTAGATGTGCAGAATAAACAAATAATAAGTTGATGCAAGAAGTAGAATTAACTTGTGATAACTTTTGCCTCATCACTTTTCAGAATCAAGTACACATTTCAGTGTTCTCTTCCAACATATTTTTATGGAATTCAGATCTAACCATTAGCTAAGGAATGTGGGGAAGGAGGAGGGCTTACTCACAACACTTCTGTAAAGCTGAAAGATCTGTAGTGATGCTCTTGATAAAAGAAATCCTTTGATTTTAAAATTCTCATCAAAAGGAAGAGAACATATAAGTAACCGTAAATTATTAAAAAAATTATATATACCTGTGCCCTTCTTTCCTTTGAATACTTTAGAAAGCCAAGTGCCAGTGCCAGTAAAAATGTAAGCCAATTCATAGGGGTCTTTTTAAACACACAAGTGGAGCTGCTAATATACAAGGATGTTTCCTGAAGCATTAAAATTACAGCATGAATATAATGGATTTTTTTAATACGGTAAATGGAGTTTCACAGTCATTTGAAACCTGGAAGAGTTAAAATTTGTTCACTTTGTTTTTAGTAAAGCTGTTGGCAGTAGCATGCAGAACCTGGGGACTGGCGATGGGATCTCATTTTCTTACCGCTTACAGCACGAAAGTGCTGAGTTACATGCAAGTATATGCTCGTCTTTATCCCAGGTTGCTGGCCTGGTATCTGACCAGTCAGATAAAGTGAGACATTGGCATTTGAGTTGAGAGGTCTGTTCTTACATGTCTATTTTTTGTCTTCAATTAATGAACAGAAACGTGGTCTTGAACACTTTTAATATTTTTTTCAATCCAGTTAGGTAAAAAGGCAGAGTTTTGGGATTCCCAGTAAAGTAAGTACTTGGTGCTTTTATGGGGGAAAATGGCCTGTATTTGGTCCATGTTGTAACTGGAAGTGCCATGCTAACTCAGCGAGAAGGAGAAATGGGGAACAGGTAGATATTTATTTTTAAAATACACAAGTTCGTTTGAAAGGAGGAAGAGTGGCATGATATTCATAGAATGACGCTTTATCTGTAGAGGCTGTAAGCAGTAGATAAGATAGAGAAAATGACCTGAGTTTGTGAGGATAATGTTTTACGTGCAGGAGATTAACCATGGCAGATTCTTTGGAAAACAGAGGTGACAAAGATGTCCCTGTGCCTATCTGACTGATAAAATATTTTGAACATAATCCCTTGCTAGCTTTGGTTTTGGTTTTTTGGTTGTGTTTCTTTGTTTTTTTTTTCTTTTTGGTAGAGAGCAGTTTAAAGGTGCACTTATTAAATATTAATAGAAGACAGACCAATTGAAATTGTGTGCTGATGCAGCCCCCATGCTCTTTGGAACCTTAACCTTAGCTCACTGGTACTTTACAAGGACACCAACATTACATAGCTGTGTGACTTTGACCCTGATTACTAATTAAACAGAGGGTGAAAGTCACTTAATTCAGAAGCCTGTTGAGTGGACAGAGCTATCATAGTGAATGTCCTTTGTATTTACAGGGACAAAGATTTGCTCGATAGAGTAGAAAGGTTTAGAAATTAAATAAAATTATATAAATAATTGACCAGGCTCGATCTGAAGTTTTCTGATGTAGCAATGTGGCCATAGACAATAAGCAGTTCATGGGTCAGTTGACTAGCGTTTTCATAAAAAGCTCCTGTTCAGATGTTATAGTGATAGTTGATAGGGAGGCTTAGAACAGTAAATTATACAGAGACAGCACCCACAAAACAAGCTTTGTATTCACTTAGTGTCTGCACTGTTGCGGTTCTTCTACTAATGAACTATTTTCTTCTGGTGTGGACACTTTCTATTTGCTTTTTCAATTCCAAGTGATGATAAAATGTCTGCAGAGTTACGGTTTTTGAAGGAAATTCAGTGGAAGCGCCACGATACACCCAAGTGTCACCTGGCATTACCCAAACCACCAGGTCTACCTGGGATTCTTGAGAAACTGTTCAGTGAGCAGTGAGAAAGCAGTGGTTTCAGCAAATGCTCCAAATGCCTCTGCTTCAGTCATGGTCAGTTATGATTACAGCACAGTAAGCAGGCCCAAGGAATCTCTCCATTTATATTTGGTTTGGCAATGGTCACAGTGAAAGAATACTCTCTCATGTTTATTATTCAGGCCCGGGACAGAATAGCTAAGGTTCCCCTAGTTCTGACCAAGGGTGGGATAGCTTGGTGAGGACGTCCCTCTCAGAGCAAGTTCAGAGAGTCTGGCACAGCAGAGGCTTGAGGTGTGGGCAAGGGTTTTGTACATTTTGCTGGTTGCTTGGAAGAGAGGGAGATTTTCTTTAGAAGTGGGAAAGTGCAATCAGTGTGAAGGAGGTATTGGGCTTCCAGGACTTTGCTTGTGCCTTGCAACTGAGCACAGAATAGCTGTGCTCTGCAAAGGTCCCAACGTGTGCGCTCCTGGCACAGGGGAAATGCATGATGATGTATGCATAATTTAAAACAATAAAATTAAGCTTCCCTTCAGGAAACCCCTCCTCCATCCTTTTTTCCCATTTGTGGGATACTGGGAGCAGTCCGTATGCTGTCCCACCCGCCGCCGTGCGCGGTGTTCTGGTGAGCCTGGTGTGACCGACCTGTGGTGCCAGCTCCCGCGCTTGTCTGGAAACCCAGCACCTTCCCTCATTTAAAACAATCATACAGTTTTAAAGCCAGCTTTGGCTTTTGCCCTTCACACAGGACGACACTAGGTCGACGACATTTCAGGATAACTGTTTGGCAGCCATTTTAGATACTGCCTGCGCTGAGAGCACTCTGGCTGCCAAAAATTGCAGACATTCTGTGCCAAAACACTCTTGGCAGTAGAGATAAACTTTGCAGAGATACACAGTCCAGAAATATCTTATAATTACAAAGCACAGGGGGCAGAATGTTTTTACAATACAGCTGTGCTAATGTAAACATTTAATTTGGCAGCCTTCTCCACCCACTTTTCAATTAACCGGGTTTATGCAGATACTTTAGGTCTGCAATAAACTTTATTGCTACTTCTCTTAGAGTACAGTTTATGAAACACAGATTTGAAGTATTTTTGGGGCTTTCTATCCATTTAGCAAGGCACATTGAAAATGTTAGCCTGTCATAAAGGGAAGTGTCAATTCCTGTTTTAAAATGCCTTAGCTCTGGCTTCACTAAAAGCCTTTGCTTTAAAAGTATATATTAATTGGGGCCTGTCTCCTTTGGTTTCTCCCAAAGCAAGTAACAGGATATTAATAGAAAGAAATGAAATCACTTAAAGAGCTACAAAAGGACATTTGTGCTGGTGATCATTAGAAAAGACAAATGTTCCCAGCATTGCAGAATGGTGCTACAGAGACCCACTCTGAACAGCAGTTCTTACGAATGTAATTGCAATAATTGTGTGATAGCTGCAGTAATTGTTCTTATAGAGCAAAAGAAAAATAATTTCCAATCACAAGTGTTATTCAGCCTTAGATGGCAAAAGCAGCCAAAGATCCTTTTCTGCAAACTTCAGAATGCTGGAGGTTACACTATTTTATAATGAGATGAGTTAATTGACTTTCTGAAACTGGTTAATGTTTTATAATATGAGTACATATTAGACAATATCTTTCATCTTGCTATCAAATACATGAAAGTAAATCTCTCTAATTCCTTTTGCATTTTGTGGGAATGAAATCTTCAGTATGAATTTGAAAGGCCGAAATGCCGAGTTGTTCCTCACAGCCAGGAGCTCCCCAATCCTGTGAGGGATTGCACCGTGTCAGAGGGTAAGGTATGGTATGGTACGGTATGGTAGGCTGTGGAGGGCTCTGTATTCAGGGTCTAGGCAAGACAGAGTTAGTAAAGTACTGGAATTAGGTAAGCGTGTTCTCCAGGGATAACAGACTTCAGGATTTAAAGGATTGGTTCAGTTTGGACAAGCTGAGGAGTAAGAAAGACTGTATTTTTTTTGAAAGTACGTTGAGACTTCTTTAGTCATGAAACTTGGACTAGCATTCAAGAAACTGCTATCTGGTCTGCTTTCATTTTGGCATTTGTATTTTCAGGCTGAGCCACTCGTTGCTGTTGATCATGACGCAGTAGCAGCAGCAGAAGGAAGGCTGTTGGTTGTCCCATAGCAGCCTAGGTGACAGTCTCTGCCCAACAGAGCATTCAGCTTTGGTTTGCACATGTGTGGGGCCAGGAGGTGGTAGCAAGAGGAAGGCTGATGACTGGTAAAGGGCACCAAAGTGTCCTCATGTGTTTTTTTCGGCTGATGTGCAGAAACTTGTTGGGGACTGGTTGAAGGATTTTTACTTTAAACTTCCAGCGAGGGAAGGAAAGATAGAAAAGTAGGCACAAGTGACAATGTTTGTAAGCATCACTGAAGGCATAGTTTACCAGGAGGTTTTTGAATGGGCGTGTTACAGCCCCAAAGCAAGTGAGTGAAATTATCTACTTCATTTTTTAATGAACTCCAGGAAGTTTGATTCTAAACATGAGTGAAAGGCCATCAGAAAAACAAGAACTTCTTCCAAGTCATTTGCCCATTCCTAATTTTCATCGAAGTGAATTGATCTTAAATGCTGTTTTTTAAAAAGTATATTTACTTTTCTATAGTAGACATCAAATAAATGTGATTAGGTTAGTAAGTACTAAAGCATAACAATAGAGATATATTAAAAACCTAATTGAAGAAGGTCAGCAAAAGCAGATGTTAAAGTACTAACAACATAAGCTAGGGTCTAGGTATAAGGTTAATTCTGTCTTTGTAACCTCTTGGGTTATAATGATTGGCTGTGAGGGAGGAAATATAGTTCATGGATCCCACACAATTGATTATTACAGGAGTTCAGAATAACTTCTTGTCCCTTGTGATCACAGGACATTTTCTTAGACTCCTACTGTAGCAAGTGATAATTACTTTTAATTGATTGTCTCTTTATTCTTTCTACCAATCAATCAATAAATCAATCTTGCTGATAAATAGGAATTATCTAGCTGTTTTTCTTAAGTGCTGTTCCCGTAATAGGAGCACAGTTATTTAGCACTCTTGCTGTGATTAGAATGTAAGTACAGCAGAGAACAGAGTTCTTTTAGGAGTAAAATGAAACTTTTTAATAGACTTTGGCCACTTCATAAGCAATAAAAATTCGGTTTGGTGGTGAAGGACCTCATGAGTGAGATCCTTATTCTCTCCTTTATTTGCCCACAGAAGTCTGTGAGAATGCTAATCATGGCCCATAGGCAGAGTCAGCATTTTAAAAAATGATGCTTCCTAATTCATTGGTGTTCCTTAAAATAAAATGGGTTGTCAAGATAGTAAAAGCCTGGCCACAACAATGAAAGATCTGAAAGGCAGAAGTGAGAAATGCGTACTACACCTATAAAGAGATTATCGGTTATCTTCGACAACACTAATTTAATTGATAATTGGTAAATAAAGAGCCATATAAATTGCAGTCCCCCCTCCCTTCCCAAGACTGTACAGGAGCACTGGAGATACTTGGAAAGGAAATAGTTCTTGTGTCTATCAATAAGCCTCCTAAACAGCCTGGTTTGGGACAATGCTGGTTTGTACCACTCTGGGAGAGCAGGGTCCCTGTGAAGCTGCTGAGGGTCCTCTACATGTAAACCAATCTCCACGTCCACCAGGGACCCAGGCCTTCCTGGGGAGCGGAGCAACATGTACCATGCTCTGCCACATCCCCTTTGAAATTCGTGGTCTACTCTAAGTGCAAGGAGCCTTGACTAACTGATGAAGGAAACATCTTTAGTGTTCCTCCATCAGCCCACGCAGGCAGCGCCAACGTCCCAAGGGGTTCCCACCTATGCCTTTGTGGCCAGAAGCACCACTGCAGCACTATCCCTGATAGTAGCCTGCAGCAATGTGCAGAGCACAGTGCTGGAAATGACCTACCTGGTTCTGCATCCAGGGTGGGAACCGTACCCACAGCAAAACCTGAAACGGTGTTCCTCCATTCAGGCATTTGGGAGGATGCAGAGGTGGCCAACAGCCACCTTCACTCATCCATGATCACAGGTATGAAGCTGGATGTTTAGCTAATATTTGGGCAAACATTGGAAGTCAAGTAGTCCTGCTTAACCGATGTGGCAAGAATTAAAAAAATATTTTCAGAGAGGTAAATGCAGTTTGGTGCAATTAGCCATGCACTGCATATCCTGGGGGTGCTCAAAAACTTGGATGCCCACGAATGGGGCTTTGGGGCAGAGAGTGAGTGTGTGTGGCAGGGATCCCCTGCTCTGGCATTGTTTTTGAGGATTTTTTAGAGAGATGCTGAATGCTCACACACATATAGTAGCAGCAAGCTTTTAACCTGCCAGCCCTTAGATGGTAGTAACAACGATGTGTCAGTTCTTTAGGAAACTCATAAACAAGGACAAATGAGGTATTCCCCTGTACAACAGAAGACAGTTTAAATAGATTAGGCTCTGGCATAGCACTTAAGTTTATCAGGCGTTTAGTGTTTAGGATGTACAATACAGCCGTATGTGACTTGCCAACTATCTGGGCTTCCCCCACTGTTTCTGGTTTGGCAACGATGTGGTTTTTCACCCTGTTGCAATGCTGACTGCCAAGGAGACATGGCCAGCTTTCTGCTTCCTGTCTTCCTCTTTGTCCTGGCTTGGCCTGCACTCTGCCTGCCAAGTCACAGATGCCAAAAGCTTATACAAAAAGGTCAAACAACTAAGGCTTGAAATCACCTATGCCAACATTTGTATTTTCTTTCTATTCTTCTGTATTTGGCTAAATGGAAAGCACACAGCACATAGCCGAGACAGGAATACAGAGACATTTTTGACAATAGGAGTGTATGGATTACAGTCTTTCAGACTGCTCGCAGAGGCAGTGAACACTGAACATTTTAAGGGGAATTCTGAGTAAAGCTCAGAGAAATGTGAAATGCTAAAGATAAATAATAACTGTTTTGTTTTTGTGGGTTTATCCCTCTCCCCTACCCCATCGTGTTTGGTTTTGCTTACTTCTGCAGTTTTACTGTATTTGGGAGTCAAGTTACTTTGGAGTTTAGTACTACACTTTACAGTTTGGGAGTCAAGTTCCTTTGGAGTTTAGTACTACACTTCCTTACACTTGGATGTGCAGCTACATTAGTATCTGTGACCCTTTTGTAGCTACTAAAAAAATTAAGCTTAAGGTAATATTTATAACCGGGAAGTTCTAATAATAAGTATATAGCTGTTCAGAGCCTAAACTTCACTAACATAATTCTGAAAACTCCTGAACTGAACTTTTTCTCCAGACTAAATTTGTTCGCCTGATTTTTGGTTCAGTTTCTCTCCATCTTGTGAAGCAGAAGCACGAAAATATATCTACCACTTCTGTCTTTGTAATGTTTCTTATCATGATTATGGTATTCACCTAATGCTTTAATCTCCTGGTTTTTGACTAAACACTAAGGCTGATAATAGTAGCCGTAAATGCAGCATGACTGTTGGCCCTGAGTTGTAAAATTGCGTGATTGCAGGGGAAGCCTTCTGTTCAGATGATTCATCAAAGACTGCATTGCAAAGCACAGCTTCATATTTCAGTCAGTCTTCAAAAGAGACTATTCACTTTATTCATCATCTGCTCAGCCTCTCCCCTACCTTGCACACCTTTAAAGAGAGGGTGTTTCTTTAAAGTAACAGCAACAAGCGAGATCAAAATGGGAAAGATCCTTTCAGCAACAGAACTCTTCGTAATAAGCAGCATTTGATTGTCTGCCTCTTATTCAGTTGAGCAAGAAACCTGTATACAGTTGTCAGTGGTTTTAGTTTGTTTAACTAGAAGTATTCTCCTGGACACTGAGAAGGCTGCAGGGCTGAGGAATATTCCCAGGCCTATGGTGTTGGCAGGAGGAAAGAAGAGAGAGATCGCAAAGAGAAGGCAGAGAAAGGGATTTGTTGGCTGTTTTGTTCATTCATACAGGTGGTTGCAAGTTATCTTATAGTAAATCTTTAACAATTTCATATACAGTATTATTCCTAAAGTTAATTATAGACCTAGACCTTGGGTAAATGGGCAGCCAATGTCATTAATGGAATAACAGTGCACTTCCTACAACCAGACGTTTCTTGTGGACAACCGCTTCCTGCTCCCTACAAACAAAGCGATGTATTCTGAATTCATTGCATACCAGGGAGTAATTTACTCACATGTATGCCTTCTGCTCTTAGTAATGCAACAGAAGAATCCTCTGTAAGGGTGCATGTCAATTGTTGATATTACTTTTCTATCCTGAAGGTGTGTTGTCTGTCTCTGTCCTTCCAGCTGTGCTTCGCTGGGTTTTGATTTACACACTGCTAACTGTATTTGCCCCCTAAGCAGAGATCATGACTAATGGTGAAGGAGTTGAGTAGTCACGCAGCTTTGCTTCTTTGTTGGTGAATGTTTTAGATGTTCCTCAGTGCCAGGGTGGGGATAATAATTTTCTCAGGTACCTGAAAGCGAAACATCACTGCAGAGTTTTCACAGAGCTTGATTTTGTGGAGTATTTCAGGAAGCATTCTCCTGGGAATGCCTGAAATCAGCAAGATGATCTCGATTGCTGCTGTTTATCTTGTGACCTTGAAATTGACAAATGTGCCTTACAGAAGGAAGGACTGTAGGTATGTTTATGTGCGAACAAGAACAAAATTCAGTTTTAAATATTGTCCCTTGCAGGCCATCAACTTTGAATTTGTTGTTAGCAGGGACTGAACATAGGTAGTCATCTGATCCAATGGTCTTCAGCCTGTACAGGTTGTTAAAATCTGTCTGTGAACCCTGTAAGAAGGAGATGGTCTTTCCTAAGAAGCACAAACTTAATTTTTACAGATTTCAAGAGAGTAAGTAGTTTGTCGTTTGGGCTAAGAATTTATCCTGGCTTTCTAATGGTTTAAACCATTCCAGTCTTGCTCATGAGTTTGCAAATAATGTTGAGAGAATGTATTTCAGCAGTCTGCGAGAACTCTTGAATGAATTATGGAAACACAGGAAAAAGTATTTTTTAGCATGTAGTCCAGATATGTCAATTTACTGTCATTCTCCCCTACTAATCTCATGGAAAGATGTGGTCCAGAGAATTTGAATTGTTCTGCCCCATAATCACTGTACTTCTTTTTAATGCCTCATTGCTTAATAAATGTTATTTCCTAACATGTGTTTTTTATTATGTATGTTTAGCCTAGTCTTTTTTTTTTCTAAATGCTGCAACATACTGATTACATTTTTTGCATCTGCTGATTATTGAACTGGGCTTATGCTAATAATTTAGGAAGGTAGCTATCATTTTTGTGCCAACATATGCCTTGGCTCAGAGATCCTCATGTGATTGCCTATAATCTACATGAACTCAATGTTAGGCTGTGGTGTATAGTTTGAAATGGTGTAGGTGAGAGCTGTGCAAAGCTTCCCAAACTTGCTGTGTCTGAGCCAGCTTGGGTATAAAAATGGTGTAGGCTTGCAAGGTTGACAGTCTTCCTAGCGTCACATTTTCTGGGCTGTCTCTTATGTACGTACACATGCTGTCTAACAAACTGTGGTAACCTGTAGACTAAACTTTGTATAAAGCATTAGTTTTATCTTATTGTCATGGCAATCTGTCTTCATGTGCTGTTTCCATCTCCTGAATACTTACATCATGCTGTTATCTATAGTGATGCATATGGAAGTGATTTGATTGTTCATTTGATTAAAATAGAAGAAAGGGGCCATACAGTAATGCTAGCATTTCCTGGGGGGACACAGGGCTTAAAACGTACAGCAGACAACCTGGCTTGATATGGAACGTGTTTTAACTTTGTTACACGAACTTAATTTTGAACAATTGTGTATGCAGGAAGGCTAATGCCAGAATCACTTTGGAAAAATTGGCCCAGAAATGTGCTGGCATATTCTTGGTTTCTGGTGGTTGCTCTGCAGCTGGTGGAGCTCTCTGTCCCCAGCCCTGATGTTGCCTCGCTCTGCTGCTGGTGGGTCACACACCCTGGTCTGTTCCCACCTGTGGAAGTGCATTAGTGCCCGTGAACAGAAGAGCTGTCATGTGAAAAGCTCACATTGCTACAGGACAGCTTCAGGTTGGAGAGGTTTTGGGCGAAGCCTGGGGCAGGCTGACAAGCAGGCTTCTTAACTCTGCTGCATCCTGGGATCAGTGCCTTTTTTTCCTTGGTGTTGGTTTTCTTGGTTTGTTTTCTGCATGTGTGAGGTGTGACTAGTGGTTCCCCTGCAGTGCTTGCCTGCCAGTCACACCCACTGGGTGGAGAAACACAGCCCTAGGCCAAGGTGAATTTCATGAGAGAATTGGATTTTCTCATGTTCTTGCCATTACTGATATCATACTGCTGTCCTGCAAGGCTCTATTGTTGTTCGTGTTTCACTTTTAAGTAGGCATTAAAGGCATACCGTTTGTTAGATGTACAGCATCTTCTGGAAAACTGCTTGAAAACATAAAAGCATTTTGGGGCTTTGGATATTTGCTTGCTATAACTGTTTGTAAGGGTAAAGATTATTGTCTAGCTAGCCAATTGGTCTCATTTGCATGTCAATGCAAATTTTAGCAACCGCACTACTGAACTGCAACCTGAACTACTGAAAGACAAGGTGATCTGAATGAAGTCTAGTCTTGGCATTGCGCGCTTTTCCAAATTCACATTAAGTTGCTCAAGCAGCACGGACAGATTGACTTTACGCTGCTCTGAAGTGTTGGCAGCAACCACAATGAAAGGAGGCTCAGCTAGAAAGGGAACTGTAAGAACGTCTTTTCAGAAGCAAACAAGGTGTCTGCGTACTTGTGGAGGGCAGGGAGGGGCAGGAGGAAGGGAGGAAGGTAAGGCAAAATCTGAGAAGTTTGTGGGTTCCCATTAAAGTATTGTCATCTGCTTGAACTCAGACATAAAAAGGTCTGCTGTAGTTACAGTGCATACACGCAAGCTCTTGTGCAGTGCACTGTGTCTCATCTCAGTTCTTCAGGTCTGGGAAAAATACAGTGTCAAAGTACTTGGATACACATAAGAAGATGTTGAACTGAATCTTGAACCTGCTATGTGGGTGCATAAGGATGAAAATAATTAGTATTGTTCCTGGAAGAAGGACGGTGCAAGTATTAAGTTGCTATTTTTTGCTATAATGTTTTTAGAAAAATCTGAAATATTTCTGTAAGGAATGCTGTTGTGAAGGTGTTGTTGTTCACATTTATTCCTGTTCTTTCAGTAAGGCACAAAAGACTTAACATGTTTAACTCGTTAGACTTTCCCCTCCACAAAGCTCCAAACGTTGGTCTACAAGTAAGATAAACCTGAAGCTATATGCATTTATAATTTCAGCACACACATGCACAGATAAATGAATATACAAACTTATTAAAATGGAGAGGACTGTTTGGATTAAATGTTATCATATATCTTTAGCCAGCAGAAAGTTATTTTTTAAGTAAAAAAGGATCTATAATAAGAATGTAATTCCTGCAGTTATAGTAGACGTGTTGAATGCCTAAAGTTACGCACTCTGGCTTCATGTCTTGGAGCTGTTGGGTGGTGCAGCCCCTTTTGCTCTCTGCCACAAACTGAAACTTGAGTTTCTGTTACATTTTCAGTAAACTTGTACAGGGTTTTTTAACTCCAAAGACTTTTTTTATAGCTGACGACCAAATCAGACTTGATAGATTTTTCAAGGTCCTGCTGTGGTGGAACAGCGGTAAGAAAATAAGCCTTAGAAACTCTTGATGGTTAAATAATGCTCAAGGCACTGGCAAGTTACCAGGTGCAGCAAGAATTTTGAGTTAGTTGGTAGAGGTTGGTTCTTTTTTTGTTATTTTTTTTAACTTAATTAACACTCAGTTTTTACTCATGCAAACCAAAAAAGGAGTAAGTAATAAAAATAAAAACCTTGGAATTTTAATCCATACATCTGTTTTTTTAGATAAAAAAGTAGTATTCTTTTTCCAAGTATATAATACCCTTAGGTACTACAAGAACATGTGCCAGCTTTAGTAAATAAGTTAAAATATGAAGCGCAAAAGCAGCCCCTGCTGTATAGTGAACCAGAAAGCATATTTTAAAACCTTGGTTGCAGAAGTGCAGTCAGTATTGTACCTATGTGAGGGAATGTCACCTATGTAGATGAAGCTAGTATATTAGAAATTAGCTGGGGTGAGGTAAATGCTCATGTGTAATATACAGTGAAAATTACAAAATTACAAACCAGGTGCTGCCATGTGATATTAGCCACAAAATGACAGAATTATGTTGGGAAGGCGCAAATGAACATGGTCAGATAGGATTTAATGTTTTTTCATTGCTTTTGACCAATATGACTGCAATGGCAGTACTAATGCTAGTAGAGAGATAGGGAGTCTGTGGGAAAAATGTTCGTTAAAATTGCTTTTTTTAAAATTTGAAAGACAAGATTTAAACCAGGAGGCTTTTTTTTTTCTTTCTTGGTTATGTGCTTTAAAAAAAATTCCTTGCTTTTGTTGCAGAACATCCCTGCCCAAACACAAAATGGGGTTAGTCATACATTTCTATGGGTTAGTCAGTTCTACATTTTAAGTTCTCCTGTGGCACATCTTATGATTAAGTACTTCTAATTTTTATCTACTGTAAAAGGTCAAAGTAGACAGAAAATGAATGCATTGATCAGAATTTTTTTTTGATCACTGTTGCTTCAGTACTCTATATATTATCTTTTCTCATTATTTATTCACTACCAAGTTGGATAATCTGGAAGGAAAATACGCATGGTGGCTGTGAGCACACTTGCAATTCCAGTCAAGTTTGTGAACCACTGGTTTGGAAAGGTAGGGTGATTTTTCTCAGCCAGTTCTTGTGCATTACCTACTAAATGCGCACTGATAGATTTAATGTTTCTTTTGTCGTTGTTAGTTTGTTTTAATAGTATGTGTGTGGGAATATGGACAGGCAAAGTGGTGCATATTTTCTCTATGAATTTTTAGATTTTAGCAGGCAGAATTAAATCCACTTTATAAAGAATACTGCAACATAACCTACAAATTATGTGCATATACTGCCATTTGAGACATTGCTCTCATAGACATGATCTAGGATAAAAAATAGGTTACTTAAGGATACACAGAGCTATGGCATTCCTTATGCTTCGTCTCTGTTAGATCGAAAGTAATAGCCCAGTGTTTAAAAATTGCACATAGCATCAACTGGCAATCTCAAGGTAAGAAATACTCGGCAGTGTATAGACAGCAATTGAAAAAAACCCAACCCAACCAACCAACCAAAACCAAACTACCACTCTTTTGGGTCTCAATGTATTCCATATACTTTATGCTAAAGGCTGTGTTTTACCACCAGTCATAAAGTTGAAATTAATTTAAATTAAAACATAGTTGTGGTAGCATTGTGGATCATAGTTCAAAACTAGGACATCCTTTGTTAAATGTTGCAGTATTTAGAAACACTACAATAATGCTTAGGTTGTGACATCATTAAACCTTTTGCCTCCTGTTTCAGAGAAAATATTACTTTTGTTTTGGGCTTCTAAACACAGTTATACTTACTGGCAGAGGTGTTACCTCATGCTGTTGTTAGCTGGCTTGAAGAAATACTAAAAACTGCAGTGCCTTAGTCTAATTTTGGAGTTTCCATGATATGTAAATACCCAGCATTTTGGTTTAATTGCTGTTTATTTCCCCCAGTTAGTTTATAGTGTGGTGGTATACTTAGCATTTTAGGAGATCTCTGTCTACAGAATAGTAAAGAGGCCTTGTGAGGCTCTGCTAATATTTGTAAACTACTTTGTGGGTTCTTTGTCAGGAGATGTTTTAGACTTGTGAAGTAGCATATGATTGTAACTTTCTGAAAGGCTGAAAAATCCAGCTTTTCTTACTGTATGCTTTAGTGGAGGATGCAATGCACTTTGAAGAAAAAATGCCATTCTATCCTACAGTGATTGTTGAACTATGCTTTCTTTTGTACTTTTATGTGCCTCATCCAAAGCTAGCTGAGGCACCTTTCCATTGATTTTAACAAGCTTTGGCTGAGACCTATATTGAACAAAACCCTTTCTTTTTCACAGTCACATCATCATTATCCTGTGCCTAAAAACATTGCCTTATGTAGTGGAAATGTGCATTTTATCTCCCTGAACTCTTTTTGCTTTACTGCTTTAAAATGCAACAGAAAATGAAATCCTGACTGCATGGGAGTCAGTGGTAAAATTCACATTGACTTCCACAAAACCAGGATTCTTGCAGAATTTCTGAGTAATATGCACGGAGGTGAGGGTCAGCCTTCTTTGTCTTTCACAATATAATGAAGTGGTCAGTTTGTTAATTGGCTGAAGGTATATGCAAGCAAATTCTGATTCTTTACACGCAAATACGAACTTTTTCATTACTATATCATATAATTTCCTTCTTCTCTAAACACACACATAAGTCTTTCACTGTGTTCTACCTTGTGCTTTTCATTTTCTGAAGAATCTGTAATAAAAGCCCTTTATGATACATACCTTAATGTAAAAGGTTTCTTGGTTTCCAAGAACAACTTCTGAATGTCTCTGACTATAGCTAGAATCCACAGTATCTTCCAGATGGATAAAATTAAGTGTTCATATCTCATCTTTTCCTACTGAATCCAGTAAGTTTTGGAAAGAAACTTCATTCTTTCACATGCATCCACATGTGGTAAGATACCTATGTAGATCTCTTCTTAGCGTACAAGTCAAAAAAGAGCTCAGCTAATATTATGAAGTATGGGAAACATTTGTTTCAGGCCATGAAAAAATATAACCCTTTTCTTAACTTAAAAGTGTGTGTGCGTGTGTGTGCATGTGCGTGTGCATACATATATATATAAAATATGTATATATTCTGTGCACCACTTACAACACAGCTGGGCAAAGTTGTTCAGTTTTCAAAATGAGCAACATATGGTCTTTATAAATTGTATAAGAAATATTTTGAATAAATAAGTGTCGTGATTTATTTTACGTAAACAAATAAGGGAATTTAAATTAAAAAGATAAATCTGTGCACAGGACATAAAGCTGAAAAGCTGACTATGCTTATTGCTATTTTGGTTCTGGTAAGTGCTTCTAGGTCCTTGAATTTCTTTCAACTATATAAAAACTGGATTTACTCCCAGAGCTCCAGTTCTTAACTAGGGCAGTTTAAAAACTAAACAAGGGCTGAGTCAGTTAATTAATTTAAATGAGATTACAAATCAGAAACACATTACGTAATGTTGATTTAATTACCATTTTTTATTTACCTAATTAAAACATTCTGAAGAAAAGTTAACAGTCTTGACAATGGCTGGTTGGGTGACTTGGCAGCAGCCGATCTGTGCTGCTGATAAAAGGGGAGGCAAAGCAGGGAGCCTGCCACGACCTCCGTTGCTGACACCCTGAACCATCACGTGCCACCTTGCTGTCTGCTCGGGTGATGAGATTGCACTGACCAGCCTGGAACAGAGTGATGCCACCAGTGGCAGACCCCGGTGTGTCCCATGGGGACAGATGGGCTCTTGGCTGAAAGTCATGGGGGTTCCTCCCCATCCTGCCATCCGCAGGTGAACTTGTCTGCTGTGGGAGGGCACAGAGGAGCGCAGTGAAAGGAGATGGCATATGACTGAGAGGCTTTTGCCATGTCCTCACTCCAAAGCAAACAGCTTCAAAACAAAATGAAAACAGAGCCCAGCTTCTGCCTGCTGGGCCAGCTGTCTCCTCAACGGAAGCACCTCCATGGCCAAGCCCTGAAGGCTTTTGTGAAACGGCAGGCCTGCTTGGGCTAAAACCTGGCCAATGGGCCAACGGGCCACAGAGGTAAGATACTTCAGCTTTCTGGGGCCAGTGGTCATCTCTGCTCCTTGCTGCTTTTTTCACGTAGGTGAAACTGAGGTGGCAGCACCCTTTCAAGGTAAAGAGCGTAGGTCACTATTACAGTGCCCCACGGCTCCTGGTGGGGCACGTGAGTGCTGATGAAGCCTGCTCTGGTAGGATCAGCATGTCCAGCCTTCAGAGTACCTCCTGCCACTGCTCTGTCTCCCAGGAGGTCTCTCCCGTGCCTCCTTGGTGCAAACTAATGAAGGGAGCAAAAAGCAGTGGGGATTACTTGCCAAAATGGAGTTTGCACTGAGGACCTCAGGCTTTCTTAAGATTTGAATACACTTCATATCCATAGCAACCAGGACTCTGTTTTCTGAGTCAGCTAAAGAACCTTTGCACGTAGATTTCTTTGGTATACTTAAATTTGTGGAAACCAGGTCTGCAAACAGATCAAAGCTAATGATATGTCTTCAGAAAACTGGAGGATGCCACAGAGTCTCTGCAAGGTGAGCAACAAGCACTCCCTCCCTGCATGGCCAGTGGGGTTTGTCAGTGCAATGTTGTTTGGGAGCCAATGCCACTGGATTATGGCTTGCACCTAGATGCCTAACTTCAGTTCTCTACACTGCTCATTGACCACCAGCTGTGTGAGTACCACGCATGTTAAAAACTTTTAGGGCTATCACCTTGTATACTTACCCAGTGCAATAGCATTGTACTAGATAGAAGTCTTGGTGAACACAGAGGAACTCCTTGCAGAATAAGGGTAGCAGAATGACATTTTTAAAAGAAGTCACCACTTCTGTGTTGTGGAGTATTTCAGTCTGGGTGTCATGAACAAATATCGCGAACAGAGTGTATGCTGTTGGGAAAAGATGTGAGGCTTCAACCTCCAAACATGTCTTTCTCATGGTGAAGCCCTGCTTGGTTTTTGAGGTGCTGCTTCCTCCTTGTGTGAACGGTGATTCATATCATATATCTTCAGGGATATAGAATCACAGAATCATTTAGATTGGAAAAGACCCTTAAGATCACTGAGCAACCATTAACCTAACACTGCCAAGTCCACCATGAAACCACATCCCTCAGCACTACGTATACACCTCTTGAATACGTCCAGGGATGGTGATTCAACCACTTCCCTGGGCAGCCTGTTATAATTCTTGATAACCTTTTCAGTGAAGAAATTTTTCCTAATACCCAATCTAAACCTCCCCTGGTGCAACTTGAGGCCATTTCCTCTTGTCCTATCACTTGTTAGTTTGGAGAAGAAATGGATACACACCTCGCTAGAACCTCCTTTCAGGTAGCTGTAGAGAGTGATAAGGTCTCCCCTCAGCTTGTTCCTCTCCAGGCTAAACAACCCCAGTTCCCTCAGCTGCTCCTTATAGGACTTGTTCTCTAGCAAAGAAAGTAGTGGAGGTGAGCATTTCATCATATGAAATCAGTTAGCCAAAATTTTCAGGGGAATTATTTTCATTTAATATAATGGTCTATGAAAATGTGAAAAATAAATGACCCCTCAAGTCAACATACTTAACGAAACCAAGAGTGATGCACCAATTCCATTTCCACGTTTAAAGCATCATTTCAGCAGATACTTAATACAATACTTTCAGCTTGTTTATACCATGAACAAACCGTTGCATCACTAGAGTTGGTGTGAATAATGCTTCTAAAATTGTACAATAATTCAGGATCATCAGATATAGAAATTGTATACAAGGAAAGACATTGCTTTTGCAAAATGAAATTGTTAAAAGTATTTTGTTTGGGAAGTTTACCAATCCAATCAGTTGCTTTGTCAAGGTAAAATAATGCAGGTAGTATAAGGTAAGTATGTAGTAAAATTAGGAAAATAATAATTAATAGTAACAATTTAAAGTACACAGATTAAATCATTTATTTGCTTTATGGGTTTTTGCTGATCATATTATTTGCTTTGGAGGAGAGGGAGATATCTTGCTTTTTCGTTGCCATGAATGCTTTCATAGCATGATGATGTTCTGAAAGTCTTTGGAGGATGAAGAGTTGATTTGGAACGTCTTTTCCCCATGAGGACAGCCCAGCAGTGAAGCTGGGGGAGGTTGGGCTGCCTCCATCCTTGAGGGGTTTCATGCCCTGACTTTGTAAAGCCCTGAGCAGCCGAGTTTGATCCCATGGCCAAGCCTGCCCTGGGCAGAGGCTGGGACTGAAGACCTCCCCAGGTCCCACCAGACTGGGGCGTCCTGCGATTCTATGATATTCAGGAGTACAACCATTTGCTTCAAGTTTGTGATACCAGGTGGCAATGTAACCCTGAAGGATGACAGTCTGGGAGGTAGCTGTGATTCTTGTTCATGGTAGTGACTGTCAGTTGTCAAGTCAAATGCTGCATAGGTATGTGAAGGCTTGAACGGCATCAAACAGATACTTACATGGCGCCGCATGTCCCAGGTCCTTTATCCTCTCCCATACCCAAATCATAGACTATCAAAGAACAAGGGTGTGTTTACATGCTGGTGAATGATTAAATTAGTGGCTGTCAGCTGAGATTAATGGACCCCAAAGGCTGCCTCCTAGCCTGTGGCAAATGGAAAGTGAAATGTGTTCATTGAAACCACTGAGGAAGTTTATTTGATTAGTATGACACCTGTGGAGAATCTGCTTATTTCTAAGACATGGCTCAAGGAAGTATTTTTTTCTTTTTACAGATTCTGCCTCTATTTGTTTTTAAGGCCTTCAATGTTATGCTAATGCAGAGAGCCTTAGAAGCAGAATTCCTTGTACAGTATGGGGCACAAGGAGGCATAACATTTTTTAAAGACAGTATTTTTTCTTACCAGCTGAAAATGAAAGATTAGACTGCTGAGGTGACCAATACTAAAAATCCCTCAGGAAACTGGTGAACAGCAGTGTGACTTCCTTGGCTTTGCTGGGGTGTGCGTCCTTCCTGCTGCTGCTTGTTGAAGCCAAGGTAGTGCAGAGAGAGAGAGAGCATCTTGTGCCTCACTGGATGGAAAACCATCAGCTTTTTTTTTTCCCCTCTGCTTTATGAAGCCAAGAGAGATGTACCATGGGAAGTGCCTTTCTCCTAGTGTATGGCAGGGGAAATGGATGTTTTGTTCTCACCAGCAACAGGCCCCAACAGTCAGTTTTACTTAACCCTGGCTGCAGTGAGAGTTGCCTGCACTCACAGGTGCTCATTGGGATTGACCCCTAGAAATGAA
Source organism: Ibidorhyncha struthersii (assembly GCA_013398815.1). Lineage (NCBI taxonomy): Eukaryota > Metazoa > Chordata > Aves > Charadriiformes > Charadriidae > Ibidorhyncha > Ibidorhyncha struthersii. Next base: position 121,308 of record VZSZ01010169.1, read on the forward strand.
AACATGGGAAAAAAATCAGTATAAAATATGCCAAATTCTTGACTCTTGCCTTCGTACCATCTTCTAAAAGAAAGAGTAATTTGAGATAAAGAGTTTGAATATCCTGGCAGAAGCCATGCTGAATCATGATAAATTATACATAAAGTGTATCAGGGTTACATGAATAACTACCCAATAAGAGCAACAGTTGGCTTGAACCATTCTCATATAAACTGTTCATCCATGGGGCAATAACTAATCAAGGCATCAGCCCCTGACTGTTGGAGCAGTCAGCACCAAGAAGAGCAGAGCAGAATATACGCTTACCATAGTTGTGAGGTGCATATGAAAGTCATTCTGTGGAAATGTGTATTTGTAGGTGAGCTTTTGCTCTGTAGCAAATAAGGATAAGTACTTCTAAGATTTGCGTGGACGATTTTTTTCAAGAAAAGAGTGTTGACAGTAAAATTTGAGAAGGAGGCTTTTAAAACAAACAAACAGACAAACAAACAAACAAACAAAAACCCTGAAGAAAAAGAATAAGCTAAGGGAACCTGCAGTTGGGAGCTACCTAAATGAAAATTTCAGTTTCATCACATTTACATGATGGGTTTTATTTGCTATTAGTTGTACAGTTTTGGTTACAACTTCTAGCTTAGGAAGTTGTTTTTTTTTTTTATTTATATGTGCACTGAATTATTTGGTGGGAAAATTGAACGCAAAGCGAGCTAGACAGACAGAGTCTGGTTTATGTCTTTCTCCATCACACTGGAAGAAAAGCCTGCAATTTTTAAACCCAGGGCTCAGCTTGTTAATTAATGATCTTGTGCAGATGAAGACAAAGAAAGATTTAAAGTGTCTTAACATGTCTTTTACTTCCTTAGTCTCTGTGGCTTTCCAAAAATGCCTCTTATTCCTCTTTTAGAGGAGCACTGCTCCAATGTCTCTTTTCATTCAATGTTCTGCTTATAAATTAAGTTATTCATACAATTTACTCCTATAATGATCACGAATCTCTTGTACTTTGTAAGACTATTTGCATCCAATCAAATCAGGAGAGTGCTTTATAATTACCGACACTGGTAAGAGAATTGGATTGTCACAGGCCATCTCAGGTCTGTGTCTTTCATCCTAAGAATGAGATGCTTCTGTGTGCTTTAAGTGCAGGCTTACATAGGTTGATACTCTCATACAGAATACAATTCTTTGCTTTCTCAACTGCTTTAAGTGAGGGCTTAGAGAAGTTGCTTCTTATATTCTGCTTACAATAGTTCTTTGCTTTCTCAAGATCACTGAGATGCTGCTGGCCAATACGTTAGTAGCATATACTGCTCAGAACACTGTGTGAGAATCAATTTGTAAAAATCATGATTGATAAGTAGTTAACATAAAACAAAGTTAAGTCTGACTGGCAAATTATAATAACTAGTCAACTGCTTATCCTTATAACTGGAAAATTATTTCCTAAATTTATCTTCTTATAATATGAAAAAGAATGGTTTAAATTGCCATCAGTCTTTAAATCCTGGTTCCAGAAAGTGGCCCTGTTGACAGTAAGAAAGGAGGAGTAAAGGCAAATTGCTGTGCGAGACCCAGAAAATATTTTTCACTTCACACATCTTTTTAGTGAATTTTAACAGGAGAAGATTTCAAAGGCTATTTTCTGGTAGGCCTCATTATTCCGGGTTCAAATCTATGTGTTCCCCAAGCTACACTGTCCAAGCTTTATTGGGTGCATCTGCTACCAAATTGATGCATCATTTAACCACACATCTGCAGCAGTCTTACACTTGGGCCATTGCTGTGTAAAATTAATCCTCTCTGATAATCTTAATTTAAATAATAATCTGTATGATTTGCAGAAGCAGAGAATGCCTTTTGGAAGAATATTAAAGTTCACCCCCTGCAGGGTGAACCTTCCCATTGCAACACAGGGAAAAGGACATTTGTCCATATAAAGGTGCATAAGCAGAGAAGCACTATATTTTTAGCCTTTCTTGTAGCTGGTTGAATTTTCAAATTAACTTGATTTGATTTTTGAAAGGGATGTGCTGTATCTTATAATGAAAGGAAACAGGCATACTGAATGGCTACATATTGTAATGTACAATGAGACTCTTAAAAGAGTACCCAAGTGCCCAAACTTGGATGTGCAGACTGTGACTGAGAGGCCTGCCCTTCATTCTTCCTACCCAGGGCTGAAGAAGATAGAGGGAATTTCATACGAAATTCACTATCCAAGGTGTATTTCATTGTGTGCAAGAGAGATTTCATTCAGTATTGAAAAAATTAACTCTGTTTTTAATACCATTAGAACGGGGTTTCACATGTGCCTTGGTCTTCCAGTGCTCTGGTAGATCCCCAGATGCTTGTCTTCTGTGACAACCGTTCATTCAGATGAATTCTGTAGAACTTAAACTGTGAAATGGATTTCCATCTCAGATAATATCTTCTGTAGAAACAAGCTTGTGTTAACCTGCTTGAGAGACCTATGTCAAACCATGTTTGCTAAGCTACATAACACATGATAACAGATTTCAATGAATTTCTTGTAACAGGTGGAGAGAGCATTTAATTCTAGGTTAAGGGCTACATTGGCTTTAACAAAAACTGATGGGGGTTAAAGGACCCGTATTTGTTGATATGTTCTTTTCTCCTTTTCTATCTTTTTTTTCTCTTTAATTTGGACACCGTAAGCAGCAATTAATTCAAGAACTCTGACTTTCCTCTGGGGTCCATTTGGCAATAGCAATTTCTATAGTGCTATGATGGAATATTCTGGTGGTCCACTAACAAGCACTGCCACATTTAAAAAAAAGGTATTTTTTATTTGTACTATAAAATTGCTCTGTGCCATTTTAGATACCTATATACAGAACAAATGGTTGAGCTTCATTTAATTTCTTACTCTCTCTGCATAAAAGAGTGCCTGTCATGTCTTATTTTGTTAATAACAATTTCTTGCAGTGGAGCAGGGTTTTGTTATATTATTGGCGTGGGAATACAGCAAAAAGTAGCTAGTTTTAAAACCAAATGCTTTTATGAATAAGGTTATCATTGTTATTTAGTGTGTTAATGTCAAATTGCCTTCTCCTCTTGATTCATTAGGTGCATGTATCACGAAAGAAACACTCTGAAGTGTACAGGGTTTGGGTTTTGTTAGTTTTTATGTTACATAATCTTCGTTTCACAAGAGCAATTCTCACAGACTAGGAACACAAAGCCTATACTGTATTAAAAGGGACCATCGTATCTTCAGTGCAGTCCTCAGTCTGCAGAAGCAGCGTAGGCCTTTGTGCTTTAAGGAAAGGGTAAAGAAACAGGACGTACTTACCACTGCAAACGCCATTAGTTGCCTGATTCAGTACGTCTTTCTGGTCATTGCCTGAGAAGAAACCACTCTGCTTTGCTGGTTATGCAATATTATATTTGGGGGATGGAGGGAAAGGGAATGAAAAGGTACCCTTGTAGATGTGTTTAGAACTTGAGTATTTACCTGAATGACTCTCTTGTCCTTATTCAGTGATCTATGAGTTCCTCTTATTAGGATCATTGCATCTTTCACAATGTTTCTGCTTCTGCATAAAATGGGTTACATATAGTGTGTTTGTTCAATAATGCCTTCATGTAGAAAGTCAGGGAAATGACCTTTAAAGAACAAAGTTAAGTATTAGTTTAATACTGAAGGAGGGTATTAAAAGGTTGAGAGATACTTTCAAAACAAATTAGTAAAACATTTCTTTCATTTCTTTATAGATTCTGGACAACCAGGAAGTCCAAGCCACAATGATCCTGCCAAGAATCCACCAGGTAAATATAAGTTCCAGAACATGTGCATCTAGCATTGTTTGAGAACAAAGATTCTACTGTTAATAGTTAAAGAGAGCATAATTGGTCAACAACATATTTTGCACTGGTAAGTATATATAACCGGGACAAGCTGTGATTATTTTAGTTCTTTTAAACTGGCAATGCCTCAGCTGTAGTTTCATCAACATTCTTTTAATCTAAGGAAATTTTCTTTCAGTTCATGGTTTTTAGAATTTTGTGAATGGGGAGGGGCAGAGGAATAAGGAGACAAGATCCCAAATAACTTTACTTTCATAAAAGTCTTCAGATGCTACAATTATTCTTTTATCTCAGACAAAACACAATTGACTACCTCTAAAGCCTGTGACTTGAGCTACCAGCTTCTTTACTTGTATTTTGTAGGTGCATTATAAAATGCAAATATGTTCATTTTTTTGTATTTTTTCGTATCAGCTCAGAGTAGTTTTTGAACACGTTGTCAATGGGTCATGCTAGTGACATTTAGAATTATTTTGAGAGATGTCAATGTAAGCAGTCCTTTCAAGGATTCTGTAAACATAAAATTTAAAGGGAAAATCAAACCCACACTTTGCCATTCCACACTGTTTAGACCACAAGTTCATTGTATTTTCATGGAGTTATCTTTCTAATCAATTAAGCTGTGTTAGTAATTCTTCTAAATCTTTGTTGCTGTATGAATTTTATCAGGGTAAGACAAACAATTGTGACAGACATACTATCACTTCTTAATGAGCAGGGAGTGGCTCCTGCCAGCACCGTCATGCTGTATCTTCTCATTTTGGCTCTCAGAAGAAGAATATCTGCAATAAGCTGTGACTAACTCAATTTGCTTTTTTTTCTAAATGCAAAAAGAACCACACTCTAACCAAGAAGTAGTTGTGTGATGCTGTGCTGTTACAAATACATGAATATTTTCTGGATGTGTCCAGACATTAGGGAAAACAGCCTGCCTTGTGGCTTTACTGTTTTGTACTATGCATATGGTCGAAGTATTCTCTACATGTGGTGGAATATGTCAGGTGTGTGTTGCATGTGAATATCCAAAAGAGGGACAACCATCATAGATCATTATACAGAAAGCCATATTCCAGTAATATACAACCCAGAAACATACACTGCAGACACGTTTTAGAGACAGGAGGGCAGAACAAGTCAAATAACGTTGTAAGCTCTTTTTCAAGTGATTTTTTTTTTTTTTTGCAAGGGTTGATGCAGGCTTGAAATCACTTTTGGCTGGAGACTTCCATGCTGTTTCTCTCCAAACTGTGTGGGATGTTATGAGTAGGCTTTTATTTCTCTATTAAATACGTGACATAAATTATGTAGGATAGTGGTTTAAAAACCCAAACCAGCAAATTTACACATAAAACAAGCCTGAAAAAATTCCTCACAGATAATCACAGTTTTGTAAAACTTGGACCATTTATTTTTGTTTTAGAACATCTCCGTAAGTGCAAGAAATGCCAAACGCATTCATTACCCTTCGTCATTTTGAAGAATCCTTAGTAACCTCTGGATTTGGGAAGCTGAAGGCAGGATCTGGAAACTCACCTTCAACATGTTTTAAATTCTGTTTTTAAAGTACCATTTAGCATTTGGAGTAGGAAAGTAGAAGTGTTTCACTAGTGAGGATCATATCTTCTGGTGAGTCCAGTCTCACCAACGCTCAGTCTCAACCCCAGGCTACTTCATCAAGCAGTAATCTTGCTGCCAGCAACAGAGCCCTGGGGAGGGCAGCAGAAGAGTTATATAAGCTTTCTTTTGGCAGCCTTGTGGGGCAAGACCAGATGCCGAAATATCTGACAGAATCATGTCCCAAAAGGTGGAGGGAGATAGAGGGCAGAGAAATCTGTCCCTCGTTTCATCATGAAATGTTCTGCTTGAAATTTAGACATAACACTTTCTTGTGCTTTGGAGTCACTTGTGGCAGTATTATTCCTTTATCTGCTGCCAAGTGGGGATGGAAAATGGAAGCTGTGTCTTGCTTCCCTTGAAACTCTTCATTTAAGCAGAGACAGAGGCATAATTGAATGTCATCTCTCTATTTGAGGATACATGAACTTCCAGCATCGTTCAGCTTTCCTGTGTGATACTGTCTTGGGGTTAAACTGGCAGGGAGAAAGCGTTGAGGTTTGTGGGACTGCGGAATACAGGATTTCAGGGGCTGTGCAGGAGAATGAGAGGGAGTTGCACTCCATTCAGGTTGTCTGGGAAAAGGACTGCTGTCCTGTTCTTTCTTATTACACTTCACATGAGTCTTTTTATTAGAACCAGACAGTCACTTCTGTCAGAGCCCCAGAGGATATCCACTCTGGGGTTTGTTTTCGGTCCCAGGCCAGGAGCACGTGGACTGTCAGTGCCAGGAGGGTTTGTTCTTCTATCATGTTTTGGTCTGATGCCTGTGTGTCAAGGAGCCAGGGTGCTGGCAAGGGATAGGCGCTGTTAGCTTTTGGATGCCACTACCTTCACAAAGACATTGCCAAGGAAGAGGAGGTTGGAAACTGAGTGGTAGTTGGCGAGGCTGCTGGTGTTAAAAGTGGGTTTTTCTAGGTTTGGCTAGACTGTTGCATTTTTTAGGGTGTCTGGTAATTTGCTGTCTTAACTGTGGAGGGAGGGTAATGTCATTTGCCAAACAAAAGAACATTAAGAGCACTTGCTGGAATTCTTTACAATACGTTCCTAAAAATACACTGAATACTTTGATAGCATAGTACAGTATTAAGATGGTGTAGCTTGTGGTAAAAGTGGTATGTAGCTTTTGTAGCAAGATCCAGGGATATCCTCCTCTAAGTTTTATTTTTCAATAGCTTTCATCTGGTACATTTCTAAAGAATGAAACTTGCTTTTCTGAGATCTGGGTTGTAAAGGTCACTTCTCCACAGGGATTGTTAAGTAGCTTCCAGACAGATAGACAAGCTGAACTTAACTAAGCTGAGAAAGGAGAAGAGTTTGAACACTGCTGTTGTCTGCATCAGTCATTAAGTTCCTGGAATCTGAAAGTTTATGTTTTGCTAGCACAGTGCTAGCTATTAAAAGTTTACATGGTTTCAAAGAGAGAATGCACATGTCCATGGATCCATTGAGGGTGACTAAACAGATAAAGGCACATCTGGATTAATAAGTTTTAAAACTGAAAATACTTGGAGCCTTAGACATTATCAGTCAGAAGAAAAACCCTACCCTATTTCTTATGATTCTGCTGGGCTCAGGGCTACTGCTGAAGGCAGGCTCTCGAAGGAGAGCTAATGTGGCAGTTTCAGTGTAATGCTATATTATTTGCTCCATGCAAGTCCCATAGGTCTTTTATATAGCTTAAGAAAATCTAAAAAATGAGTCTTCCTTAATGTGTGTGTCTCACAATACCTGAAAAGGTGTGGGAGGATATGTACTGAAGACAGAGGGAGTGATCTTTCAGTAAGTTCATCTGTTAGGCATAAGAAAATTATGAGGGTGAGTAAAAAGACAAAAACATCTAGAACTACTAGTAAGCTTATGATATTGACACCAGCCATTACAATTTGATCTCCAGTGATACAATCCTTACTAGACAGTTCTTCTAATAGAGGATTTTCTGGTTTTTGTTCTGCTTTCTTTTTCTTTCCCTTACTTACTTCCTGCTGTCTGCAACTGTTGACATTAATAAGGTTACTTGCTACCTGCCATTTATGTGAGGTTGCTGCTTGGCAGACTTGATTTATTTATACACCAGCGTGTTAACACTACTGTGTCCAGTTGTTGCCATCTTGTTCAAATCTTTGAACACAGCCCTTTTAAGATGCTAAAATAAGAGTAAGAAACAGCACTACTGATAAAGTAAAATGTTATCATGATACGACAATAAGATATAGGATAGACAGTTGAATACAATTTGAGGAATCAAGAGAACTGGAAACCTGAGGGAGTGGATACCTGTTCCTACTGTTGCTTCCTGTCCTTCATCTTTTTTCTTCTGCATGGAGCTGGGAGGACAATAATCTCTTCTGGTACAGGTCCCTTTGAGATTTCAGAGCTATTCTTGTCCAGCATTGGGGAACTAAAAAGATCATTTTTCAGAAGGTGCAAAGGAAACCTCACCATCCTGACACAGACAGTTAGGAACCTCACTGGCAAGGGAAGAAAAGTGTGTTCAGATTTTTGCTTGTATCCAAGCAGTTGAGTTCAGAGGTTATTAGAACTATGTTTCTTAGCAAGTGGGACCTACTATTTTTTTTTTTTTCCCCAATAGGATTTACTCTACTTTAGCTGGTCCAAAGAATATTTTCATATAAATTTTGCAAACTCTGTAACATCAGTCAGGGCTGTACCAGGAATGCAGATGACTCAGGTTTAAGCCTGTGTGCTGATGAATATTACATTAATTTTATGAGGTGACACACTTTTAGACACAGAGACTGAGAAACCACCTCTCCGCCTTTCATTCCTCCTCACTGTTTCCCTTCTTCTTTTGTCCACAGTAATGCATTATGAGTTGTCAGGGGATTCATCTAGTGATAAGATCCTTAATCTGAATGAGGAATACATATGTGAATCCCCAGCCCCAGTCTCACTGCTGTGGAATAGGTTTTCCCCTTCTATTTTCACCAGAAATTTTATTCTGGGAACCATTTTCAAAGGAGACCCAAGTGAAATCACCGTCTAATTTTTTTTCCCTAATTAAAGAAGGTGTTGCCAAAAAGCTCGCAACCAGCCTCACCTATCTCTCAATATGCAAATCTCTCTTGCAGCTGTAGAGCCCCAAAGGCTTTTTTGTGTTTTCATATGGGCTAGCAGCCATAGGGAGGACATTCTTTTTGGATCAAGCCCTCAGAAATGTGTAATAAATTTGCATATATATGACTGCTTTAGATAGAACTATTCCACTTTTAAGTTTTAGAATGTATAGTTTCAGAAGTAACCTCTGAAGAGTAAAGTGGTCTCAACTTTTGCTCTCTTTTGGAAATGCAATAAGCAAATGTCTTTGAGTTTTGAATGACTCGGAACACAGATGGTTTCATTATTTTACTGTATTGCATTTTGGTTTCATTATTTTACTGTTACCCTCTTGTGGATGGGCAATTAGGCCCCTAATTAATAGGAACAGAAGAGATATTCCCTGGCCTCAACATTGTAAGCAGTTTTTCTTGTGGAAGAAAAGATGCCATAGTAGCAGTTTGGAGATTCAGACAGAATTGTATTTAAACAAACATATATTCACCTCTTTTTTGCAGCATGGGAGTGGATATTCTGAAATGATTGCTGTTTCCCATATGCCTGCAGCTGTGCCATCTCAGATACTGATCTTCAAATAAAACAGGGTTGGGTTTGGTCAGGGCTTGATTTTCTGTGGAGTGCTCCCTTTCCTAAATGCTCTACGCATTAGTAATGCCAGTGATTGAGAGGTGATACTCTTCCTCATCAGCCTCTCAGCCCTGAGCCAGGTGGGGCATTCTGGAGCCAGTGCACAGCTGTGCTATCTCGACAATCAGAAACCTGCTCAGATCGTACAGCCCCTTTTTCCAAGAGGAAGAGTTTTTGGCATTACAGGCTGCTTTGAAATTTGGTGTGTGTAATTATTACTGTCTACTGGCTTAGGATTACTTCTGAATTTTTGTTTGCATTGGCTATATTTCTTTTTGAACCTACTGTATAAATAAATGATGCTGTGATCACTTCTGAGGCGATGTTCACTTCTGATGCTGTTGTGTTCAATGGTAAGAGCAATGGTTTTTACTTCAAAGCATGCATAGAGCAAGAATTTAATAAAAACTCTTTATGTTAAGAGTTAGAATTACAGAAACCTGCTTTGGCACCAGAAAATTCCTTTTTGGTACCTGGTAGTCCTATAGGTATTAAAAAGCAGCTCTGCCAACCTCTTTTTAAAATATGGCTGTAGTTTGTATATCAGCTGAGACCCTCTGGAGTAGAAGGCAATATGGATTTGTGTTAGTTACCTTTTCTGTTTCTTGCTAGGCTTTGGGGCAACTCACTTCTTGGATTCCAGTATGAGGATCCCAGAGTCCATTAAACCAGGTGTTTACTTCTTCAAATTACTGCAGCATTGAAGGATAATACAGATTTGGTTATTAACTTTAGAGTATTGAAAATCTCATTTGTTTCTGAAAAAGGCACAAGCAGCTTCTTAGTTCCTTGTGCTAAAAAGTTGAAGAGAGTCAGGGGATCTTTTTGCAACATGTTTGTTTCCTGTCCCAGTTACAACATCATTGCAACTTTCAGGAAAAAAAAACAAAACAAACTGTGGGTATGCCACAAGGCCAGAGGCAATCGTGCAATAACCAAAATAGCCTCATTTTCTGGACGGACCTTAGTTCAACTGCTTCAAATGACATCATCACTGAAATCTTCTGTGTCACTCGTTGGCTCATGTTATCCACCCCTAACTGCTTTTCAGAAATTCTGGTTTGGTGGGAACCTATTTCTAGTACTCTTTTTAAGACACTGGCTTCAAAATACATGCAATAAAAAAAGAAACTGCAAGTCTGCTGACTGTGTGTTAACTTACTATCAACAGTGTGAGACTAATTTTTCACTACCAGTTCTGACTGTGAATAGTAGATGTATGCCACTAGGATTCCTGCTGAAATTAAAGAGCTTCCTGTAGAAGTCAGGTATTGCAGAGAGCAGCAAGAGCTGATCCTTAAATAGTCAGTTTTCAAAGACTCAGAGAAAAGAAACCATACAATGAAATGATTTAATCTTTAACTGTAGCAGTTTCAGAAGTCAAACAAACCTCTAGCAGCATCCAGACGTTACATTGCATGACTTAAAGTCAATACCAGCTCCCTGATAGTATTTTGTACACCCGGCTGAAGCTTCCAGCCTTTCTCCTCACAGTTGCTCCTAATGTTGAACCGGTCTCACTGCTAGTAAGCCAATGTATTGCTGTATAATTCATCTTTTTAAGGATCCAGAAATAACAGTAGAGTAATAAAAATTGTTTATTGCACTGATTGGATTCTTACTCCTGTTTTATAAGTAGCTCAAAATCAAGGCTGTATCAGCGAAAAAACTAGATGTTTTAAGATACCAGGAAGAAATTTTATGTTTTGGCACTAGTCAATATGCAGCAGAACGTAAACAGACGTTCTATTCATAAAAGTACAATTAAATCAGAAGACGTAAAAAAGGCTGGTTAAAGATTTGTAAAGACAGACGTCACTGGTAAGCTTTTAAGTAATGTGAGAAGCCTTTTACAGTAGATGTTAGTCCAAACTGAAAATATTTTTCAGTAGGTTTATACAACTTTGTTTTTTTCCATTTTAAGTCTTAGCATGGTTAAAAGCTGTACTTGTAACTCAGCTCTTGAAGGCATAGCACAGGATGTGGAAGATGTATAAGGACTAGGACAGAATAACTTCTACAGCAGTTGGAGGCATTACTGAAAGTTTCTCCTGTTACTGACCCTATGAGGGCAGCTTGATCAGAACTGCTGCTTGGGCTTAGCCTGTTTATCTTTCATCGTTGATGGCACTGGTCTGGTCATTGTAGTATTGTTTGGAAAATGTATTTTTCAGAAATTAGTTTTCTGTAAAAAAGTTAAGGAGGGAAGGACGATTTTATACTCACCCTGTACAAAAAATAAAGGCAAATACAGAAAAAAAAAAATCCTCTGTTATTTATGGGTTTTGGAACTTACTGACTACACATAATTGCACTATGGTGATTTTGGCAGAAATATTCTTTTTGTAGAACTCAGATTTTTAAGAATAATGACAATTAGTGAAGTGAATTTCAGACAGTGTCCTCTCTCAGGCAAGGTGAGTTTTAGTAAATGACAATACTAAGTGCTTATATTAGGTTTGAATAATAAAGACAGCAAAATGTTCTCATGGAAGATGGTCTATTCCTCTATAAGGAATAAAGCAATAGGCTGTTATCATCAAGTGCGTTGGTTTCTGTACTGAACAGATCAGAAACACACACCAAGAATGCTAATTTAAGGCTCTTTATGTTAATGCAGGCAGTGCATTAGGGAATGCTTAATAAAAAAAACAATAAGATGTATACCGTACGGAATATCGCCATATATATTTTCGTGCATGCAGTGTAGTAATGTGAATATAAATGTTAACTCTTACTCAGCAGGGAGATCAGCTTGACAAAGTAAAGGACAGTGTCTCACACCATAAGGTCAAAATGTCCTATACTGTTATCCTGCTTCATCCAGTCTTGCTGTTTATCTTTTACCATACTTAAGAGTATGTGTTTCTGCAACAAATTACAGCAGTTAAATGGCACAGAACAGTTTCCTATTGCACAGCTGGGAGACAAGAACAGTTCTATAACATTCCCACTATGGATCGTCTTCCTAACTAGTTAAAACTGTTGACGTCCACTAGTGCTGGAACTGAACATACTGTGTTTATTTTTCTGCACTTGGAGGCACTACTGGAATCCACCTTCCCTGTTACAACATTAGGCTCAAGATGAAGTTGCTCTGTGCCTGTGACATAGATTGCTTATTGCTGTGTCAAATTTTTAATAATATTTTGTCACATTACATAGAGAAAAAAATCAAGCTGTTTTTAAAGTTGATTGAGATTGACAATAGCTGCATTTCCCCCCTCTTTCCTAATGCCAGGCAAAACATTTGCGTATATCTGTGGGTGTCATTTAGTTTGGACCATCCAAGGCAGGGTGAAACCCGGGTGAAAGACTGATCCATCAGTCAGCAAAGCATCCTCCTGTGAGGGGGCTGATAAATAGTGGCAGATTTTTTTCCCTGCTCCCATTTCATTATCACAAGGAGAGAAACACACTGTATCTCTCTTTGTGTTATGTGGGTATTCTCAGTTTTGCCAGTGAGAAAAACCAAGAATTGATGAGAGAAGGCTGAAGATTAAACACGTGTATGTGCACGTGTGTTCGCATATACATGTATACGTGTGTGTGTGTGTGCATACACATACATACATCTGTGTTTTTACATATAAAATCCTACATGGGCATTTTCTATTTTTAATATGAGCCTTGGGGCTTGTTCTCACTGTAACAATAGCTTGACTAATCTACACTTGGGTAAAGCTCTTCTCAAGTTAGCCTAACATGAATGAGAGAAGTTGTGCTTCAAAGAAGTGGTATTTGGATAAGCAGCAGAGAAGTTCAGTCTTGTCTCATTACCAGCTCCGGAGCTGGCTGCGTGTTTGTACACTGGCTTTAAGCCACACTTCACTTACAGGCCAACTAAAATCAAGAAAGCAAATTTTTCGCTGTAAATCTGCTTTCCGTGTACTGCTTCAGACTGTTCGTGCTGGAGGAAATAGGCTGAGAAGGGAAAGATTGCAATCACTGGAGGAATTATTAGTGTTCATCCAGCTTGCCCATTCTTAGGTTAAAAAGTGAAAACTGAGGAAGAAGGAAAAATGAAAGATTAACTCTTTGCAATTTTTTAGGATGTGGGTATACCAAGTCCTGTCAAATAAAGAAGTAAATATTGGAGGAGCCGTGTCATGTTTTCATCCACACAAAAGCACATGGAGAAAGGGTGCAAGAGAATGTAGAAGATGAAAGAGAAAGGCTCTTATTTCTTAGAAACTGGAGATGAATAAGATTGCAGTGAAGCCTGCAGCATCGAGGTGAAGGACAATAAGAGAGGAAAAAGTAGTGGTCAGGGAGAGAAGCTGTTGAAAATGAGAGGGGGAGGAATATGAATGGAAGTGAAGAAAAAAGAGAGGGAGACCTGCAGAGCTGCCAGTAGAAATAAAGACATGCAGGGATATCGTGTAAAGTGGCATTGACTGGAAGATGAGAAGTGATGGCATTGGCATAACATCATTCAGGATGATCCCAGAGGTCCATGGGGCCCTGCATGCCCACCGCATTTGCTCCTGGAGTGTTTTTTTCAGCTGGGAAAGACTGACATTTGCTTATAGGTGTAACAGCGTAACAGAGATGTCAGGAAATGTGCGCAGTTGGATGTGTTCACCTTCTTTCAGCTTGAGTTGTCAGGTGCATTGTTAAACAATGCACACTGGTAAATTATATCAGAAGTGCTGGGTGA
>VZSZ01010169.1:135495-153531 GCA_013398815.1 Ibidorhyncha struthersii
GTGCTTTTCCTCGTTCAGATATTTGGAACAGAAAATTGACAGTGTATTTACAAAAGAAAAAAGCTGTGTTAATTCAGAAAAGAGACTAGAGAAACCACAGTAAGAATTTCCTAGTGCACCATCTCAGATGAAAGCAAATAAAACAGTAATACTGTTGGAGCAGCAATGTGCACCAAGGATAGATCTAAATATTTCTGTTGGCAAATGGTTGGCATTCCTACCTGTAAGGTCTATGATATTATGTAATCTCAAATTCAGTCAAGTCAGCTTATTCAGTGATTAATGACAAGAAACTTCCACAGAAACCTGGGTTTCTCACCTCCATTTTTGTAAGGTTATCTAGTTACAGTACTGAGATAAGTCTTGATTATTAGCTGATGTTTCACTGCAGTACTCCAAGTTGTTCCTGAATTTCACGTCAGGGAAGGTTTATCATATATATACTTATCTTACAATAAGTAAACAGAAGCCAAAACAATAATATGTGGTTTCTTAAACATGGGTTTCTAGATGCATAATTCAACACGTACATAAAAAACCCACTGAATATTTCAGCTGTTTTGCCCAGTTCCTGCTTTTATTGGTAATAATAGTAAAACCCTTAGCTGTGTCAGAGGTGATGATTTGATAATGGACGTGGTAGTGTAAAGTCACTATCAGCAGAGTAAGAGTTAAGTAAAAATCTATTTAGCAGAAAAGTATGCAAGAACAGGACTTCTCTATGGTGAAATTGCTTAGTTCAGCTGATGCACTTAGTTCAATACTGACTCAAAAACTGAAGATACTAATAAAACGAACTAGTTCTTAGACGTTTTCTGGATGGTTAGCTAGGAACTCAGTGTATTGCTTATTAGTTTTCATACACATATTACAAAATTCCTTTCTCACGACTCCTCAAAGTTTTTTGCACCTCTCCCTGAATTTCGTCCCTCATTAGATCCTGTGATCAGCTTTCAGTGTACTTTGGTCTGTGCATTGTAGTTCTGGAACTTTGTTGATACTGTTGTCAGCTGGTGTATAAACATATCTATAGTTATTTATTAATCTTCTCATTATACTGATTAAGGTATTGTGATCTTTTTCAGTGTACCTTGAGGACAGTTTTGTAAAATCTGGAGTGTTCAACGTGTCAGAACTTGTGAGGGTGTCCAGAAGTAAGTTATCATATGCATTTAATAATTTCCAAAGCCTGCTATAATAAAGTGAAGGTTTTTTTCTTGAAGTTTTTTTGCTCCCTGAGATGTAAGATGCATAGGAAAGGTCTATAACCATGCACAATTTTGATATTAATGAGCACAGTATTACAGTTCATCTTGCATGTGTTTGTAATAAAACAAACAGAAGTCTTCTTTTGTCTCTTTGATATTTAAGATTGAATAAATTTGTTATATGTCCCTCTGCAGTTGAATGGACCGATATGTCAATGACATTACCGTACGTAACAAAACCTTCTCTTTGTTAGACTTGCAGGTTGTTGAACATATCTTTGGATTTTGCTAAACCCTCTGATTATTCTTTTAGTTTTCTTTTGAATTTGTAGCTTTTAAATGAAAAATTACAGCACAGAAATAAAGGATGACTAGCTTAATGTATTATATGCTTGGGTTTCATTCACTCATAGTAGTAGCTATAGTTCAATTTCTAATTCCATTGGCTTGTTTTGGCATCAGAAATGTTATGCACACGAACATGCATACACAAACATCAGGAAGTGAACAAAAATACTTGAAAGTTATAGTTAGAAGTGTCCGCATTGATGACACCAACATTATAACAACAGAATGGTCCAGGAAAATCTTTTTTCTGATGAGGTGAGGACAAAACAAGTGAGGCACAAGTTTCCAAAATGGTTTGTCCTAATTTTGTACAGTAGTTAATTCATGCCAGGTCAGAATGTGTGAGAAATTTAATTAACTTGGTGAGGCTAGCTGGAGAGGGACTTTTTACAAGGACATGTAGTGATAGGATGAGGGGTAATGGCTTAAAAATGGAAGAGGGTAGGTTTAGTTGATTAGATATTAGGAAGAAATTTTTCACCCTGAAGGTAGTGAAGCACTGGAATCAATTGCCCAGGGAAGTTGTTGAGGCCCCGTCCCTAGAAGTGTTCATGGCCAGGCTGGATGGTCTTTGAGCAACCTGGTCCAGTGGGAGGTGTCCCTGCCCAGGGCAGGGGGATTGGGACTAGGTGATCTTTAAGGTCTCTTCCAACCTAAACCATTCTACGATTCTATGATTTCATTTGCTGTGGTCAGAAATTTATACTCAGCAATTAAAATTATGTTAAGTTCTTCAGCAAAATACTGATCATTGCCATCCTGCAGTGTTAAGACATATTCTTTTTTGTGCTTGCTGAAGATATAGTTTTGCTGTTTTAGGAGGCTGAGGATGTGTGAAGTACAGCTTTCTTCTAGCTGTTAGGTGGTTAAATACATTTTAAAGTATCAGATCATTCAGATTAAAAAAATCAATATTGTAGTTACATTATGAAGTTATACATTCTGCAGCTGTTATACACGATATACTTCTAATAATAAGCTCTAAAGCCTGTGGTTTCTGTGGGATTTCTTACCATGCATTTGTTTAACCTCAAGCCGCAACAGAGTTGTACTTGAACTGTCAGGAAAAATACAAACCTTCATATACATTACACAACGTGCAATTATTCTTTTAAGTGCCAAAGGTAGTTAAAATGCACAGTGCACAGACAGTGAACAAAGGTAAACACACCACAATATGTAACGTCTAATTTATTCTTGAAATGCCAAGACGTATGGTACACAGACTCTATAAGGAGAAGATAACGCTGAGTGTATGTGTTTGTGTGTAGGCGTACGTATGTAAAGCAGTACCTGTAGCTCTGGGTGAAAGAAAAAGGAGGCAGCAAACCATGCTGTCAGCACAGAAGGCTGTTATTAGTACAAAAGAATTAACATTAAGGGTAAAAGAGTTCATGTGTCCCCAAGTTTGTTCTTTCCAGTTATTTCAGTTCTTTAATAAAAAATGTTAGCCTTCTTTATAAACCCTGCCTCATTCACTATAAAAGTCCTTCTACAGAAGGCTTGACTTTGTGCTGAGGTTTGTATTAGTTTTTTCATATTAAGGATACCAGGCTATGTGTTATACAACAAATACATTATGTCTACACAACTGCTAAAGGATTTCTAGGGACTGGGGAAGATAAACATTGTCTGTACTTGGTTTCTGCAAGAGGCAGAAAATTAGATACATGTAGTAACATCTTGATGTTTTTCCCAGTGTTAAAAATGAAAAGATGACTAAAAAGATAGAAGACTATCTTTGACTCGTTATGATGTGTTTTTCAGCACCCATAACCCAGGGAACTGGGGTGAACTTCCCAATTGGAGAGCTTCCGAGTCAGCCATACTACCATGATATGAATTCGGGTGTAAATCTACAGAGGTCCTTGTCCTCTCCACCAAGCAGGTACAAACTTGAAATAAGTGCTAATGTGAAACCAGGTTTAATAGTGTAGCACAAGCAAATAAAAAATACTGCCAACAGTCAACTATTTTATGAATTTCCTCTGATTTTGTGAGGTAGGCTCCTTACATACATTACCATAACCAATGTACAGATATATATGTTATGAATCTTGTAATTTGAGGTGGTGTCATTATTGCTTGTCATTGCTGTTGATATCGAAGACAATAGTAACTTTTGTCAGGGTTTGAAGTACTCACTAAATCACCTGCCAAGAGAACAGCTATGCATCCTGAAACTGCTGCTGAGTTGCAGGAAGGTCTAGCAGCTGGGAATCTGTTGGCAGGGATCGATGCCACAGGGTGGTTGCAGGTACAAAAACTGTCTTTGAGGGTTCCCTCTTGGACCTCTGTCTTAAAAGGTATGTTGGGACAGATACTGTTCCCTGCGGAAAAGGCATTAGGACAGGTATATAAAGACAAGGTGTCTTTATCCTTAGCATCAGCCCAGCTCATGAAAGTGTATTTCCTTCCTCACCCTTACCAGGGGCATTTCCCAGCACAGTGGGAAGAAGGAGGAGCATGTGAGGTCATCACAGGCTTTCTAATTTTTCTCAAGGGTCTCCATGTGCCTGCTACAGACAGTTTGGTCTGAGGGACCAACTTCTTCCTTGCTTCAACATGCTGCCTTCTCCCAGCTCTGAGAAAGACCACATTTCCTCCCTCAGGAGCAGCTGGTGGGCCCACAGAGGTGGAGAACCTGCTGTGCCCTCCTTCTGACTCCCAAATAATGTACTGTCTGTCACACCCCTGGGTGCGTGGCCCCTGGCTTTCCTGAAATTGTCCGATATACCATGAAATCATAAGCATTGTAGGATGTCTCATTGCCCCACATTTCTGCACCCCCGTGAGTCAGAAGTGTCTGCACAGTAAGACAGAATTTAACAGGACTGTCAGGGGGCTGGGGTGCTCTTGCACCACTACCTGGCACTTCTGAGTTATTTTGCTCATATTCCCCTATTTCATTCCATTGTATTTTCAGCTTGCCTGTTCACCTAGTACATTTTAGAAATGGATAGATTAACTCTTACAGTGTTGTGTAAATATAATAGTAACAATAAAAATAAGAATACCACCACCACCATTAAAAGCTTCATCCTGGTTTTCTTTGGCACTCAGCTTCAGTATATATTGTTATGAAGAAACTTGACGTCACTCCAGTGTATTGAAGTGCTGCCTCATTTTATATAGTGCGACTTGAAATATGGGTCTTTTGTTGTTTTTAATTAAACTAGTCCAAAATGAAAAGTCTTTGTTTCAGGTTAGACCTCTTTGAAAAGCTTAGAATTTTGACCCGGTGAAGTATAGTAAACTACATTTTTTCCTTATTAACACATTCAGAAATGTTCCTGTTTTACCTTGACTTTATTAGTAGTACTTTTCCAGTGCTTTGTTTTGCTTTCATGGTTTCTGCATAGTTTAACACTCTCACGACACAACCTTTCTCTGGTAAATTACAGGAGCTGGTTTCTTCGTTGTTCAGCCAAATGCTGGTAGACTTGTGTATGTTACCCATTTATGCCATCTATGAAATATTAAATCATGTGAAAAATGCAAGCCCATACCTGCATTACATATCATTAAATAAAATCGTCTATGTAGGTTAATGTAAGCTCTAACATCCACCTTTTTTTTGTGCTTTGTATGCCTGAATTACATTCTATTGAAATATTTGTTGAAATCTAAACAGTTTATATACCTCTATTAGCTGCATATGATATTCACTGCCAAATCTCACATTACTTCAACAGCAAAAGGCCCAAAACTATCTCCATAGATGAAAACATGGAGCCAAGCCCAACAGGAGACTTTTATCCTTCTCCAAATTCACCAGCTGCGGGGAGTCGGACATGGCATGAAAGAGATCAAGGTGAGTACCTCGAAGTATATTCAAATATACAATAAATCTCTGCATCTGCCTTTCCATTACTGCAACAAAATGATGGCGTTTTAGAAGAATAATTATTCTGTCTATGTGTATTTGCTGGTTTTGTAAATGTGGATAAAACCAACAGTCAACAGGATATGGTATAAACAACCACATAATAATTTTTCCATCTGGTGACTGTCTTATCTATTGTTTGAAAAGATGTGTGGCAAGTGAGGTACTTGATATTGTATATGCTGTGATCATCCCAGCAGGATTCTGAGTACAAGGGTTTCAAGTGAAAAACAAAACATCTCCATACTATGGTTGGGGCAACACTAGCTTACTCACTTTTTGTTTTACCATGACAGATGGCTGTATGTGCATTAGCCCATACTTTGTGACTCAGAATAGGTCGAATAGGCTCTTTTCTGAAGAGCCCGCACACGGCTCTGTGGGACTGTATCCAGATAATAAAGGGTGTTGGTAAGTGTTGTTGTGTTTTGGGTTGTCAGAAGCAAGGAACATGTTTGTGTGGAGAAGAAAGTTACGGCTGTCAAAATATTAAAATTAATCGTCAGAACTTTCCCTCATATTATCTTGATGCTTTCTGAACCTAGATGCCAGTGTATTTTCCCTCACCTTTTTGATGTGAAAACGTGTTTAAACTCACATGTATTTGAACAGTGTTGGTTAATGGATCCTGTGGCTGAAGTGCTGCAGCTATTTGGAGAGTCTGTGAAATGTACAGTACAGTATGTAAAAGTCAAATAGAAAAAAAGACATGCCATTGCTTCCTTTGCTGATTTTCCAATGTTTGCCCTCCTTTTGCCCATCTACTGCTCATCATTGCTCTCAGTTCTTCAGTAACTGACTGACCCTTTGGTCTTACCTAATTTTTATATTGCTTTAGGCTTCTTTTTTTCTTCTTTCTTTTTTTTTTCCTGCCTGCTAAGTCTTCTCTTTCATCCCCATGTGCAAGGTAGCATGTGATTGTTATTTAATTTAGCTGCCCTTTATTTTCACATTTTCATTATAGTTGGTCTCTTTTTAATCTGCTTCTGCCTACACTCTGATCTGTGTTCTCATCATTAGGCTGTTCTCACACAACTTTTTTTTGGTACTTTTTGTTTCTCATGGAGGCTCTGATATTTTCTTATTTCTAGCTGTTTGCAGCATTCACTGTTGAATTTAAAGAAAAATCTTGCCTGTGGCTTTGCATAACCAAAACAGCAACATAGCAGTTCTTCCAGCCAGAATCTTCCTCCTTGTGCCAAATATTTTCCTCTGTGACTGTTACCTGTCTTGCCATGACACTTTATTAAGATTTTTCATAAAAGACAGGATTGTAACTCAATTAATTTTTGTGCTTTTAAAAGAAATGATTTCTGTGGTTGTGGGGAAAACAGCCCATCATTGCTCTCTGAAGTGGTCTCCACATATCACCAGTTGTGAAATGAAGTTCATTTGTGCTGCTGAGTGAGCTGTAGGGGCTTCTGAGAAATGCAGTGCTGCATGGACAGCCGAACCCTAGTCCTGCTGACAGAGCCTTTCACAGATGGTCTCTACAGTTCCCAACTCCTTCAATTGCTTTTGGTTCTTGAATCATTCTGCTTGCAAAGAACAGTGGTCTGTGAACACTGGATTTGTTCAGTTTTAGCAGCCTTCTTCATGTCACATTTCTCAGTAGTGAACAATGTTTTTGTTCAGATTGCTTGAGTAGATTTACAATGAACCTTTACTTAATTTTTGTGCCATTGGGTAGCTAGACTTCAGGACTGAAAGAGCCTTTAAGTCTCTTTGTATGTTTCACAGACCAGAGAACTCAAAAATATGTGAAAGAGAGAATGAAAGAGATAGGCTTGAATCAGTGTATTTTATTTTTGCTTCCTGGAGTTTACATTCCTCCCTGAATATCCTGTTCTCCAGCACTGCTGCGTCTAATGCAATGTTACCAGATCCCTGGCAGAGAGGTTGTCTTTGAGACATTGTGAAGGACTTTGTTTTTTTCTGTCCTTCAGATGTTCTTCTTTCCTGCAGAGGGACAGATATACCACTGTCCAGTCTGAAAAGCATTATACTGGGGGAAGCGTAAACCTTTTGCCCGTAACCATTTATGTTTGGTTCAAATCACTTTCTGTGGTTATCCTGCTGCTGCAGAAACACTGTAAGGTAGTGACTGCAATGCCTGTTCTTGGTAGCTGGCCTCACTGGGGAGGGCTATGTGGAAGCTGCTGGCATATTTGTTCTGCTAGTTTGTTAGATTCTTGATATCATCTTCATACCAGCATGTGTCTGTGTAAAGCTCCTTTTGGACACAGGTCTTACCAGGATATGATATTTGCGAAAACCTGTATTCTGTTTCCTAATGCCTGCAAGCACAAAGATAATAGAAGTAAAAGTTTGGAGGTAGTTTCTATGCCAGAGAGCTCACTGGTACTACTTCCTTCTGTCCCATGGAGATCTGCATGTCATATGAGGTTAGGCATAAATGAAAAAAAAGGAGAAGCCATTTGGGATCACGTTTGTGTTCATCCAGTGTTATCAGGGGATGATCACGTAGTCCCAACAGGCACTGCTTTTCCAGGCAGTCTCCAAGGGTCATCAGCACCAGGAATGTGAGTCATTCCACAGTACCCACAAATGAGAATAAGCAGAGGTATTATGTT
Organism: Ibidorhyncha struthersii; assembly: GCA_013398815.1. NCBI lineage: Eukaryota > Metazoa > Chordata > Aves > Charadriiformes > Charadriidae > Ibidorhyncha > Ibidorhyncha struthersii. The sequence goes on from VZSZ01010169.1 coordinate 143,532, forward strand.
TATGGGTAAGTAGCTTCTCTTTCACTCTGATGGAATTTTAATTTTTCTGAGAGAAACATAATTAGAAATAGGGTTGATATTAAGATATATCATTATTAATTTCAGTTTCATTGTCTCTGTTTTGAACCTGACAGAGCAAAGTCTCTAACTTCTGACCTGAAATAGATCTAGTTTCTTCATCTGCATACCTAAGTGTAAAGTATTTTCACAGAAATAGAAATGACATAGATTTGAAAGATTCTTTTTCCATGGAGTCTTTTCATATCTTTATTTAGCTGCATTTGTAAAGTAGCAGAAATGAGGTGACAGTGGTAGTTTGGAACTGAAGACAGTCACAATAAAACAATTATAGCTGAAACAGGTTGGAATAAAGCAGGAGTTTCATAGGTGTCTAAGGGGTATTTAACCATTTTCATAGAGAGATTAATGGGTAATAGAAATATATTGAGATTAAAAATGTGACAGATGAAAATTTGCAGTAGGGTGGAACAGGTTAGATCAACCTTTTATTGATGTGAAAAACAAGTATCATGTAGTTTAGTAGGTAAGTAGACATCAGGAGAGGAGTGGTTCTGTACGAGTGATTCTGTTGTAATTAATCCTCATAGTTTCTACAGGTTCTCTACTGTGCACGCATGCATCATGAGGGGTAGGAACATGACTGCAGGATTACTTGTGGTTTAGCCAGGATGTGACATTTGTGATACTAAGAAAAAGAAATCTAGCCCAGCTACAATAAAATCTTCTTCATACCACCCTCTACTTTCAGTTGTACAACTCCAGACTTCGTCCTTTTGCTGTTATCTGTCTTCTTCTTATCGTACTAATTCCAAAAATGTTTTGATAATATTTCCAGATGTTGTGTTTTATAGTCTATTTTAGGGGAGTGGACTGTTTGAAGATGTAATTCTGGGCAGAAATAAATAAGCATATCTGAAAAATAGGAACGTTAGATGGCATAAGGTTAGTCAAAGCCAATCCATGAAGGGTTATGAGCAGTGGTTTCATTATCCAATGCCCTAGTATTGTTATGCATGTTATTGTTCTGATATAAAAATATAAAAAACTCTAATTAATCAAAATTTGTATTAAAATTAATTTTTTATTTGTATTTATTGAAGTCAGATTATAAATCCTTATGGAAGGAAAGAAAAGCTTGTGAAGCCATGGTGCTGTTCTGGAGGTTTAATTCATTGGCTTGCAAAAGTTTGTGGCTATTTTAAAAATATATGTAACCACAAGAGTATGTACAACAGTTTCAAAAACAGATTAAAAAAATTGCTGTGGATTTACAATGTTGGTTTAGAGTTTACGTACGTTCAGTCATTTTGGGAAGATTCTATATTTTGTGTTATTATTTTTACTATGTTAAAATACTTAAGATATCACTCACTCTGCATGATTTTTTGAAACAGGTGTAAGGTCTTCCTGCAGAGCAAATAGGCAGGTTTATAACTACAAAGATTTCTCCCAAACCTTCTCTCTATCATTAACCTTCCAAGTAACTAACCATCCTACAAAAAGCCCAGACCCTAAGAAAGTGAAAAGGTATCTCTGAGAATGGTGCAATATTTAGAAACAGACCCCTAACATGACAATTGGGAGTTCAATTTCTGTGTCTGCTTTCAGATCTTGTTCAAGCTATTTGTTCTCATTTGTACCTCAGTTTTTCCAACTGAATGTCTTATTAACTTCAGCAATGTCTGGATCATGTCTTACTTACATTTCTACCAGTTGGAAATATATCTAGATCTATAAAGTAGCTTGCTGTAAATCTCTTGCAGTGTTCCTTTTTCCAGGCTGATGTTGCTGAATTATTTACAGGTTTCTATATGAAACAAAATCTGGAGTTCCTGTAGTAGCATAGTAATACATTGTGAAGTAGATGAAAGTTGTTGCATGAGTAAATTTACTGAGTGTTTTAGAAATCCTGGGGAGGATAGAATTCTGTACAGTAAAAAAAATAATAATCACCATCCCATTTGGAAAAAGAAGTTATTAGAAAATAACAAAAATAGTGACTAGTGCAGTGGATAAAAAGTACTTTGGATCTAACAGGCTAAGAACTGTTGTTGAACATCTTGAGCTATTAATTGGTAAGTAAATCAAGTACTTTTTCCTTAACTCATAAGGAAACAAGAACATCAGAAGAGCATGGGTGTGTTCACCTGTGGCTTCACTTCTAAAAGCTAGCTTGACAAAGTGCATTAACATAATTGCAGACAATTCCAGTATTTGTCCCTGAAATCTGTTTTACTGTTATAGTGTTACAACATTGTGAATGTTGTAAATAAATAAAACAGGGGTTATCACCAATGCACACTGGTCGTGATAGAAATGAAGAGATGTGGATTTCTGTAATAGTCAGGGGTCTGGAAATACTGAATGTCAATATACAATGAAGTGAATTTTAATTTTACAGTTTCTTCATCATGTTCACTATCTTACACCTCACCCACCTCTACCAACAGTCAAGAGTCAAGATGCCAGCATACCATTAAAACTGAAACAGCTGGACCGCCTTCACCCGTTGATTGGCCAGCAGCTGTTGGACCCTCAGCTTCTCAGGTCCCGACCCCCTTTGTTGGATACCCCTCTTCTGGACACTTGTCCCCTTTTGCTTTCTCCCCACCCACTGGACACTCCTTCCCCATTGGGGTCCTTCCTGATGGCTCTTTCCTTCTCGGGCCTTCTTCTCATGGACTGTCAAAGATGGACATTCTCATTTCCGAAGTGAGGGAACTAAAAGAGGAAGTAGTTAATGTGGCCCAGGAGTTGAGAACGGTAACAGATCACCTTGGCTTTTTGGTGGCTTGTGTTGGACAGAGTTCAGGATTTTTTCCAGCTCCTGGTGGTCCTTCTGAAGGTTAATGCTATAGAAACTCATAGTCTCCATCTAACAGATGAATTCATCTTGCAAAGGTTTACCTTGATGAATATCTGTTAAATGCATTTCTGTGTTTTTGACAGTCTGAGTTCTCAAAATCCTTGTACATCAAAGCATGTTTTAAAGCAATTTGTGTCATGTTAGTAACTTCTGTTACATCTGCCTTTGTATTTTTTAATATTTCAACATACTCTTTAATGTGTATACACACATAGACATACCTTTCATATATATATATATATATATACACACCCCCATGCACACCTTATGGTTCGATCTGAAATTTCTGTGTCTTTAACTAGCATAATGTGTGCACAGTAGTCAAATGCTACCACTTGGTAAGTTTTCATAACTTCACATTCATAAAGCAACAGGTACTTTTCACCAAGATTAACTTTTCGAAGTGTATTTCCAGAAAAAATTCTTAGCCATTCCTTCCCTTAGCCTGTTGGCTGCTATGATGCTGAAAGTGGCATCATGGTAACAAACAAGCATTAGCAAGGAAGGCTCACCTGGGAGGCCGCAAGTTGGGTTCTCCTCTCTCTTCCTGGTTGCAGAACAAAACATTGGTAGTATTCAATAAGGGGCATTATGTCTACTTGTTAAAAAACAGTAGTTGTGCCATGATAGTTAAAACAAATTTAAAATCAATAGGGAATTGGTTTACTTTTCATTTCCATAATGGCAATTTTACAAGAGAAACTGCTGGTATGTAAAATAAGTTAAACATTACTTTCATAAAGACAAAAAATGCTTTCTTATCCTTAGAGCTTGAAAGGCACTAGGTATAGAAAAACAGGTGAAGGAGCTTTCAGATGCTTATTTAATTAAAAAGGCAGAGAAAGAGAAAAAAATCCATGAACAGGACCGCAAAAATATTATCTTAAAATGAGTGAAGTTGTTTGTACATCAAGAAAATTTACATGCTACATTACTGGCTGAGAATGATGTTAAGTTTAAGTTTATACTCTCTCCAAAAATAAAGCAACAGAGATGATATCTGTTTTTCTGTGTTTAGAACAGCTTTAGACCAATTTACAACTTGTTCATAAGTATCTTCAAATATTCAGAGTAGCTACTCTGGGCAGAGCAGGGACCTGACTTTTCCTTCAGCCCATGTACACTTCAGCTTCTGAATGAATGAAGAGCAGTAAAATGTTTAGAAATACAGGCAGAAAGACAAGTATAGTAGGAGATACAATAGGAAGCATACAAAAAAGATTGCTTTTTTGCGTTCCTGGAAATGGCTGTTATTTGCTCAATAAAGTCACTATAAAAAATCTTATTGTAGGTTCTTTGTCTTTTATTTTGACTAATACGTTGTGGCAAGGCCTATGACTTAATGTTTTCCCAGTGTGATTAGTGAGTTGAATACACTCAGGGCTAGCATATGCACCTCCCATATACATCAGTGAAAGCTGTAAGTGCAAAAGGATATTTTTCTTGTATGCATAGCACTTACTCTGTGATGAACTTTATACTATGGCAACATCCTGTTACCTTGATGGTGGCTCTAGATGTCCTTTGATTGAAATTAGTGATAAAATACATGTCCTAATGCAAGATTTTGCCCAGGAGCTATAACATGTAATTATCCTATTTCAGAGTTGCTGAAAAAAAGATTTAGTATTTTTGAGACTGATCATCTCCTATTAGAAATTATAGATTACTATTCTGATGAGCTAACCTGTGTGGTGCAGAATGTCTTCAGGTACCAAAAGAATAGGTATTTTGTACTTCATGAATCACAGGTGTCTGCACTGACATTTTTTTCCCAGTTATGGTACATCCATGAGATGGAAAAAATGAATTTAGCCGGCATCTTGTAACTTTTTTTGGTCACCTCTTCTTTCCATCTTCATTGATAGATTCTTTTTTTCTGTGCTGTATACATAGATAAGGGTCTTAATTTCTCTTTTTTACTGCTTTCATACAAACTGTATCAAACTTGATCAAAGTAGTGTATTTCAGTGTGAGTTAATGATTTTATCTCGGTTCAAAACCATTCCTCAGATGGACCTACAATTAAATTAATATAGCACACCTATTAAACCATCCTGAACTGTTACCAGTATAAATCTATAATAGTTATACAAAGGAGGTGCCATAACCTAAATGCTTCTAAATCAACAACATCCCTTACATTTTTATCTCAAATGCCTCTTTAATCTTATTGCATTAGAAATTGGAATATTTTTCTGACTTTTGCAGTTTTTTACAATATTGATTTTATTTTCTAGCCAAGTCCCTTGGATTCTCAGCCTTAATGAGATGTACATTTTTCCTTGGAGTCTGGATGACTTTCTGTAGAACAATTTAATAAATGACTAAAATGTACTCTGAAGTCTTTATAATTTGTTTGGCTTTTTAATTAGATCACAGTCTCCCATAATGCTTTTCTATCAGAGCTATCCCCTAGAATCACATCTCTTAACAATGATTCATAGATGATGAAATGGCTCAGTCCGTTTCTGAGGTGTAAAGTTAAATAAAAAAGTAGCTGAGTACTTAAAGTACACTGTACCTGCTTACGGTTTGTTTATGGCAGTGCCTAGTACTTGGAGCCTCCCATGGGTTTGTGAATGACAGTATATGTATTTGTTATAGTACATTCTTTATGGCAGCAACATTGTATTTTTGGTCTCATGCTTTTTAGCTCTATTTCCAAAGTCAGCCTCATTACTTGCACGTTTAACAGGTAGCCACCCCACTGAGCTCTGTGTTACTCCCAATTACTTCCCATATGGCATCTGATGCACTGTGCTGGTACAGAGGCGGATGGATACACGGAGTCTAAAGTTGTGGGAAGAAGTGAGGCAGGAGAAGCTGTAGAGGTGAAGTGTGGCACCCTGCTGCAGGCCCCTGTGGGTTTCTGCAGAGCTGGTGGAGACATTCTCACCTCCCTCCAACAGCAGCACCCAAACTCCCCCTGGTCTCTGTGGTGGCACCTGGGCCTTGGGGGTCTCACAGCTGGACGATGCTTCTGGTATGAGGCAAGTAGTAGGGTGAGGAAGGCTGACCAGCTTTACGCTGGCAGATCAGTGCATGGAAAAAAAGGTTTTCTTCTTCTCACAGGAAACAGTGCAGGTATGACAACACAGTCATGCTGATTATGAACCTTTCCTGGGAGGTTTACTGTTGGTTCCTGATGAGGAGTGGCAAGGTGGGTTTGAAGGATGAGAATGAAGAATTGCTGCCCTCTGTTCTTGCAGGATAGCGTGCTGTAATTTCAGCCTGATCTTAGTGGGAATAGATGTAAATTTAAATAGGAATAATCTCTTCAATATGGCAGTTAATTACTTACGTGTCATATGACACTGTCAAAAAACTGTTAAGGGATTAGGTCCGTATGTCCTGTCCTACTGTTAAATATTTTGAAATTACTTTGGGATGTGGATGTTTTTGACGTGTACATATTCAATATTAATGCTCAAATCTGACCATCATATCTTTCCTCTTCTGTTTTATAAACTGACTTTTGTTAAAACTGAAAAATTAAAAAAAACCCCAAAGTTAATTTTGGGAAATGTGTATGCAGCTTTCCCAATTACCCTATCTTAAATAACCATACACAAGAATTATACTTTTGAAAAGCTAGTATGCATAATTTTAACAGGAACTGTACTGTGTTGGTTTGCTTTCTGTCCATAAAAAGTAGGACAATAAGTAATGCAATGGAGAAATTTGATTGTCCTACTTTATGCGGTTTGTCACACACACCAACAAAAAGCATCCTACAACTTGTTTGGATAAAGACTCATCTGGGTGTCCCACCCTCCCCTCCCCCAGTATGCTGGGAGATATAAGAGCAGGTAGATACAACGCTTCTGTCTTTTGTCCAGACCCCTTTCTGTTGAGCAAAAGAAAATCATCAAGGTTAACACATCCTGCAGAGTGTAACTGTTGGCAATGGAGTACAGTGTTGTGCAAATTTGCATGTGGGTAAGGATGAGAAGAATGACATGTTTACTCCATCTAAAGCGTTTCTGACTCTCATGTTTCCGTTGTGTGAAAGTTCTTGCATCACTTTCTTCTCTTACGTATATTAATCCTTATTGAGCAATGCAAAATAAAATAGTGTAATTTATTAGACAAGATTAATAAAGAATGAACAAGGAAATAATTCAGTTGCTATTGTAAGAAATTTACTCTTGTTTTGCTGTAACTTTTCTGAATTGCAATATTCTTGTAGTGTTTGCTTGCCAGCTTGCAGTACTGAAAATGGTGCTGGAAGATATTCTAGTCTAGTTCCTCTTCTTAGGTTTTTCACTACAAACCACAAATGATAATACATTGAAATATTTTCTCTGTTGTGAAATGGCAAAACAGCACAACAGAGAGTTTGATTAGCCTTGGGCATGGTTGCTGATAGGAAAACTGGTGTCGTGGTCTGATAGACTGGATTGTGCAATATCGGAGGTGTGCCTGTGAAAATAACATCGGCACTAAGTAGGCTGATTTGAAGATGTGAGGTTATAAAATCTTTGTACACTGAAATATTCTAATTTAGTATAAAATTTTCATATGCAAAATGTTTTTCTACACTTGATGTAGAAGGAGAAATAAAGCTGAGATCAGGTTTTTAAATGTGAAGAGAGCAGCTCTCTTCAAACCTGAACACTGGCTGCTCCTCAAGTCCAGAACACTCTCAGCTGCTAAGCAGCATGCATATATATCTTCATGTAAGACCTCACTGTTTCTCTCAAAAGGGAGTACAAAGGCCTTCACATGGAGAATTGCTAAACATGTCTCAGAAAGTCACGGAACAGAACTGATCATGATTTTTTGGTTTGTTTGTTTGCTTGTTTTGTTTTGTTGATTTTCCACTCGGGAAAACATTGATTATCAGAACTGAATTTTTCCTGGAAATAAACGATTCAATTTTTAGGAGGGCTTATCTCTGGTCCAAGATAAAATTTACAGTGAGGAGGAATGAAACACCAACAAGCCAATGATTAGGGCGCATGTTTGGATAATGGGAGACCTAGATGCAAAGCCTGATCTCTGCCTGATACTGAACAGGAATTCTAGCAAGTCTTTCTCTGTTCTTCAAGTATTTCTGACACCAAGCTGTTCAGGCACATCTGTCTTTCTGTCCTATTTATTCACAAAAATATGTCACCATTTCTTTTTTGTGAAGATAAATTAATTAAAACGTTTTGATTTTCAGGATTCTTGGTTTCCATCCAGCCCCAGTGCCAAGTCTTTAGGTGTAACAAAGCCTTTTTCTTACAAATGAGAGGTGATTGTGCTTTAGAGTCCCTCAGCTGTCAATATTCAGTGTTAGGTGCCTTACTGAGACCTACAGTTGAGAAATACAGAATGCTTACAGCGTTAAAGGAAATCAGACTAAGCACATCTGAAAATTGGCGATGCTGGCTCTGTCTGTGCAGAGTGGTTCTGCTCGTTCTTCTCATGCACAGATGTAAAACAAAACTGATTCTCCTGAGCACAGCGGGGTTTGTCATGATTCGTCATCATCATACAGCCGTCCGATGTGAATTTAAAATTTTGCTTCAGTTTTCACACATGCTTCATGCAAGCGTACCTACCAGATGTGGTGGAGGCCGTGGAGAGTGAGGCCCAGCTGGATGTGATGTATAGAGTGTATTCTGCCACTACAAATTATCCCAGGTACTGCCTCTGGGAAAGAGCAGTTTGTTTAAAACTGTAGCATGAAAGGGTGCCTCTTATAGCTTGCCAGCGGTGCTATGGACTCCATAGCTTTCCTGCTTTCACTATGGTTATATATGCAGTAAGTCGGATGTTGTTTTATCTTGCTTTCTCTGGAGGTGATGCTACACTGATGAGTTGTAAATGGATCTTTACAGATTGTAGTCTGCAGGAGCGTACCTTATAAAGAAAGACTTGTGAAACTAAGCAGCAGAAAAAATATTAATAAGAAGAGTTAAAGCATAAACCAGATTAAAAGAGATATGATATTTATTTATAATTTCTTCTGACTCTGCTCATGACCATGTCTCATGAGCAAGAAAGAGAAGCTGCCGTGTTGTGGTGGTGAGCAAGAAAGCAGATCGGGTGTCCAGAAACAGGCAGGTGGATGTTTGAACTTGCCCTGGATCACTGCTTGATTCCAGCTGAGTTCTCCTAACAGGTGGCTTGCTGAGTGGTGTGCCAAGGTGACATTCGTCCAGGGAACAGCCTGGATGACAAGCTGCTTCAGACTGAGGAAGAGGGTCTTTGCTTTGATGAGGAAATTGCCAAAACTCATGTCTCATTAGTGTTTCCAAAGGTGCTTTGGAAATGAACAACAGTTTAATTAAAGGCTGACGTAAACACGTTTCTGCACACTTTCCCCGCAGCATTTTATCACATTAGAATTGATCAAAATTGTTGCCTTGGGCTGTCTTGAACAGCTATGCATCTGGAGCACCATTTGTGCAAGCTGCTGATGAACAGGCTACATACGCTATGCTTCACAGCAGCTCTTCTGCCTTCTTGTGTAGACAGATTTACCTTGTTGGGAGATGAGATGATCTCGCTCTTTTTTTTGCATAAGCCCTTTTTTCTTTGAATGGGTGCTTTAAAATGTATAACATGCCACCCATTTGGGTGCATAAATACTGTATCTCCACAGTAATATAAGAATACAGGCAAGAGTGATTTGGAATAGCACTGAGAGTTTTTTTTTAAAAAGAAAATCCCGTTTTTCACATTTGAAGAAAATTTTGGGCAGGGCAGGACACAGTGTCTGATTAATGTTGAACTTTTGATAACTTTGTCCAAGTGCTTTTGGCATCTTTCTGCTTTTCATTTGTACTTAGCATTTTTTCCAGAAGTCTAAAAATAAATCACACTTGAAACTGTTTTATTTTCATTCTCAAAGTAATAAGGATTGGAATCTCATTCCTGAAACTTTGACACAGACATTAGAGCAAGTGGCCTATTTTTGTAACCTGTGTTTGTCATTCATTATGTAATTATCAGTATACAGTTAAGCTCTATGTAACTATTAGACTATATCTCATGATGTGAAAAAAATAAGACGTTTTAAAATGAGAAAAATGTGTGTTTTCTATTATGTAGAAGCTACTAGTAAAATCTTACGAAGTCTCATGGTCACTTTAACTCATTCTGCTTTATTTAAAGGCA
>VZSZ01010169.1:163480-189850 GCA_013398815.1 Ibidorhyncha struthersii
CTGAACCAAGCAAACAGAAGTAGACAATCTTGCAAGCCCTTTGAGTTTGGATTTTGAAGGGCACAGTTTACAGGTAACCTTAAATCAAATTTTGTGATATTTTTGATGAAATATGTAGTTTTCAATGGCATGGTAAAACTGCCTCCAGTTTGGGGGAGTTAAGTTTCCTCTTACAATAAACGGTTTACCCTTGTTACATACTACAGTCCAAGTCTACCACTGTCCACCTATTGACTAAAATTCCTGGGGCTGCTATAATGTACTTTGTTGCAAGGCGGGCTAGTTTGCAGCTTTATCTTTTTAATGGTTTTATGTTTGTCTGAAGACAGAAATATCTGAACTGCTTGAGAAGAGCTGCCTCTGGAAGCTGGTGAGGTGTTTTACTTTTGTCTCAAAGTTGACTGGGTTATTCAATTTTTTGTTCAATGAAAGATAGGCACAGTCTTCAGGAATGCCAGGCAGGTGCTTAGTCATTCTTCAATATAATAACTGCAGTCATTTAGCAACGAGGAGGGAATCTTGTGGGGTTGTGTTTGGGCTGGTCAAACAGTTTCTTGTTGGTTCCTCGGAGAATACTAGCAGAATAAGCCAACACAAGCAGTATGTGTGTATACGGTTTCTTTGGTATAGCTAGCACCTTTATTTGTTGACATTTAATAGTTTCCAGCTTCTTGTGCAAGTCCTTCCTTGTAATTTTTAAGAAACTATTGAAGATTAAATATGGCAATATGCTGTTTTTAATTGTTATTGAGAGGCAGAGAGAGTGCTAGCTTAACTGTATCTACTGACAAGTCCTTTAAAGATTTAATTGCAGTTGTAAATTATTACTTTGTATTTAGTTTGCTGATTTTTAGTTTATTAAATGCACAGTTAAAGTCTCCAGAGTGCATGAAATACCATTTAACCCAAAGATATCTTTTGAATATTTGTCTACAAAGAGATTTCCTTTCCCATGCTTGTGTAACATGGACTTACCCTGTTGTAAAGGCAAACATACAAGGCAAGCTGGGTATTTCTTTGTGCTTTACCTGTTGACAAATAATTCAGATTTTTTGAGCTCACAGACAAATTTGTGATTCGGGATGGTGGACTCTTTCCCTATAATATCTTCTGATATCTGTGTCTAAACATGGGCTCCTGAAGCTCTGCAGTTGCTCTGTTTCAGCAACGTGACATCAAGAGGAAAATGCTTTTTTAAATGGGTGAGACTCGGAGCTTTATAGATCAAAGTCAACACCTTGATTTTTCTCAGAAAGTAGTACAGAACTGATGTTGTCAGCCAAGAACTGGCAACAACATGTTTTTTTCTAAATCTAATTCCTCAAGTAGACAGGTAGCTGCGTGTCACAACACCTGAAGCTTTTGTGTGGCATCTCCCAGTGAGGTCTGTGTAAGATGTGCTGTAGCAATGAGTTACTCAGGTTGCGAGGTATGGAAACTAGTGGGAGTCATCCTTATGAAAAGTGGTAAGAGGCACTATAAAAAGGCAAAGTACTTTTCTGTTGCTACCATGGTGTCCAATAGCAGTGTCCTGGTTTGAGGTAAAACAGGACCAATTTTGTTCAGTAACTTTGCTACTTAGCTGGGCCTCTTTTAACTACTGAAATTAACAGCATATTGTGCAGACACTGTTCATTCTCTCAGAGTGATAAGACCAATGTTTATAGCTGATGCCCAGGCATGGTACGCACAGAGGCTCTTGCTTATGCTTACCGCTATAACAGCCAAGGCCAACCAACTTTGTTTCTTGCCCCGTTGGAGGGTCGGAGGTGGAAAAGCACAGTGGGGTCCCACCTGCGGGGAGAAGCAGACAGGACAGGTGACCCAAAACTGACCAACAGGGTATTCCATCCCATCTGCCTCATGCTCAGTATAAAAACTGAGGGATCAAAGGGTGAGCTCGGGCTCTTTCTTTAATGGCCAATGTCAGAGGAGGACTCTGTTCGTCTGCCTTTGGTCCCAGTCCTGAATGCAGATCTGGAATCCAGTTCCCATCCATCTCTGAGTCCAGCCTGGGACTGCTCCAGTGCCAGCCAGTGACATGATTGTCGTCCTGGGAGATTGATATGTTTTTGTATATATTTAATTATTTCCTTTTATTTTATTATTAATATNGGTAGCCAATTTGGCCTAAACCACGACAAGCAGAAAGGTAATACATATAGCCTTGCTTTTTGTTAAACATATGCTTTACAGAACCCACCAGGTTCAACCTTAGGTGGAACTGCCCCACAGTACCTTCTTCAGTCTCACTGGTAGTGCTCTAATAATACCATTCCCTCATGTTTAGCAGAGTCTCAAAGGCACTTTGTTATATTACTCAGATAAGTAATAACTTGAGGATGTATCTTCCCCATATTTGATGAAACTGCCTTCTGTACCACTGAGCTGTTTCGGTGGGAGACTAACATGGCCATTGTGCATTTACAAGTGATGTAGCATTAGGGTGCCCTGTGCAAAAGATCTACTGAGGTAAAAGGCTGGGTTTGCATCGTATAACCAAAAAAAACCCAAAACAAAAAAAGAGTGTGGGGAGTTAGAAATTGGAAGATGCTTCTTCCGGTTTCTTTTACTTGTAGATTTTCTGAAACATCTATCACCCTCTGTGGATATCACAGAGCACAATGGCATGGACAGAACTCACCAGCTGTGATATCCAGGTTCGTAGATGTGGCTAGTAGACAACGGTTTAAACAAGATATTTGATACATGAGCAAGGGACCAAAATGTGCAGAACTGGATCTTCTACAGCTTCATCAACAAAATTAGTTCCATCACTGATCTAAAAAATACACTGCCGTAGGGTTTTGCAGTGATATTCTTCACCATAGTATGTGAACTTTGCTATTACAAGGGACTGCAGCTGTTGAGAAGAAATGAGTGACAGAGTATTTCCAAACACACTGAATCTAGTTTGACTAAACTGCACTCAATTGTTGATCACCTGGCTATAATAAGGTAACCTTCTTGGGAAACACAGAGTTTCTGTTGAAAAGCCTGTGTTTTGAGGTGCAAATATATTTTTCTTCAAGTACAGTGGTTAGCTGGAATAACGTAATTTTTGTTAAGCCCTGAAACTTCTTTCTGCAGTACCTAACACAGTATTGTATGTAGCTGTACCTAGGACATGCACAGGATTAAGATGATTTCTGGCCTTTGTTGATTATTTTATCTGAAGATGCTTTGTATTTAAGATTTCAAGCAAAATTGAAATTATTTTACTTGGAATTTGGAATTATAATTGCAATTATTTTGTAAAAAAATATACTGTGCAAATTTAAACATAAAATATATTTTATTATCTAAGCAACTTAATAGTTTATGTGAATTGTTTTATATGTATGTAAAAATTCTGTTATGTTGGATATCTCATGTGTAGATGTTAGTGTTGCCATTTTACTATGGCATCAGAAAGATTTTTTCAATGCTAGAAGTAGTTGACGGCAAAACAATGTCCTAAAATGTAACCAAAGACCTAAGGTGTAAATGTGCTGATATTTGGGCAAATATGGGAACAGAAGTCTGAGAGGAGGTTGATTAATTACTGATTATAAATATGGTAGTAAAATCCCAGCAGGGAAAACAGGTATAGTGAATCCTGATTTCAAGAAAGTCCATATTCATATCTGTTACAAGTTTCTGTTCAGACTTCAGACCTAAGGACTAACTGAAAGTGTGCTTAGTGCACACAATCAGATATTAACAGTCTGACAATCTGAGTTAGGTGATGTTACAGCTATGACAGTGAAAACGACTCAGCTGTGACTTTGGGCACATGAGTGGCTTAATCTGTGGCAATTCAAGTTGGTGTGAGTTAATAAGCTGGAAAATGTAACACAGATCTGAAAATCAAATTAGCCTCCAATCCAACCATAGAAAAATGTATACCTGCATAAATTAGGGCTAAATTTGCCAGGCCTTCATTGTGTCTGCTTCTTTCCCTCTCCCATTTTCAAATGCACAGCTTGTTTACCTAACACAGCTGCCTCCATGCAATTTGCTTGAGGCTTATGCCTCAGGCATCATCTCTCTGCTTGTGAATCCATCACAGAGACATATTGATGCCCTAGGTGATGGTAACAGTTGATTTTTCACCTGTAATGCATTTGTCTGTAAGAATCTCTTCAGGGAAAACTGAAATCAGAACACAGAACTTGTTTTAAATAAGGACAAAATGAGTTTGTATTAAATGATGTGCCATAAATATTGGATTGGTACTTGTAATTCAAGTGGATACTGTCCAGTAGATACATAGTTTCCATGCTGAAATATCTTTTCACATACCTGCAAAAATTAAAAGGAGAACAGGTCACAAAAGCTGTTTATAGCAGCCAGTTTTCAATCAGATTATGAATTGACAGCTTCAGAGGGCTATTTCTGACCATAGGGTTTCCCTCTTTGCACTGAAAACTTAAAGCAGGACAGATGACTTGAGAACCACTGCTCTTGAGTTTGTAATGTCACCAACTACCATGGTCCAGAATCTAGACCTTTCTTTAAAAAGCTCCTAGTTTTGTCTTTGGAAAGGTAACCACAGAAGTGTGAACTGTGTATAAACCAATGCATCAATGTCAGCGTCAGTCTGAAGAATAACTCTGAGACAATTACATGAGCTGTTTATTTAGGATTGTTTTATGATCTTAAGCTGCAAACTATTTATGATAACTTAAGTATTAGTCTTGTTGAGTGCTTCATTGTTGTTCACTGCATGCAGGAAAGACAAGTATGGATATTTCGGGAAGATTTCTTATGTGTGACATTCATGTAGGAGAAATTGGGAGGGTATGAGACTGCTTTTCATAAATTCTTTTTTCAAGTGTAGCACACCTAGGAAAGACACTGAAGTTTTAAGAAAATTTCATATGTACCATTTCCCATGATAAGCTGTGTCAAAGGGAGGACCTTAGCTCACATCTGAAAGACAGCTAGGATTGTTGAAGAAGAATTATATATATAAAAATCCCAGTAGGTATGTGCTTATCTACTACGGAAGTTAGTTAAAAATTTAAATATAGGAAACTTTCAGCATGGGGGGAGAAGTTAGGTTCTTAGACGTGGTACATGTCATATCTGTTTGTGGTACTCTGTCATATCCGTACCTATCCCTTCTTGTGTTATCTTATTTGTTGAGCAGTAACACCTGAACAGCTGTTGCAATATAGAGTATTTGACATTACTGCAAAATTTTTAAAACAAATGTTATGTTACAAATGTGGAAACAGAGGTAAAGTACTTGAAAAAGGAAAAGAATAGATGTTAGATGTTAGAAAAATAAAACCAGAAAAAATCAGAAAGTGCAGTCAGAAGATACTTGGGAAAATGTGACAAAATGCAATAAAAGTGTTAAGAGATGGGTAACTAGGTTATAATCACATTTGAGATCTAATGTGCAGTCAGAGTTTGAAATGTTGGAACTGTAAGAATTAAACTTACTGAAGTAATGAGTTTTCCCTTTTCTTACTTCCAAGGTTTTATTTTTCTGTCTAGAGGTTGCAGACCTCAGTTTCATTGTATTGTGTCTGCACTCAGTTTTGTGTGTAGGACAGATGTGGAACAATGCCTACCATTTAAGACAAAAACAAAAAAAAAGAAATAGAAATGTAAACATAAATGGGGTGTGTGTGTCACAAACCACATCCACAAAATCACTAGCAAATTCCCCATGGATTTCAACAAGTACCGGGTTTCGCCCTCAATTTGGATGAAGTGGGGTGATGCACTGCACTGCTGTTATGTATTGCACAGAGAGAAACATGGTTTACATGGGAATAGGGTATAAGTATATTCTTTGTCTTATAACTCAGCAAGGAAAGGGTTTGCTCATTTGGACCATATGCACAAGGGCTAAGCTGGAGTCCATGTAAGCCATTTCATTCCTGTTGATCGGGATCACTAGGGAACAGTAGAAGGTGATACATTGCTGTAAATCATCCTGATCTCCAGCTGCGTCCTTCTAATTCATTCGCGTCTGGCTTTGGAGACAGAGCTGCATTTCGAAGCTGATCACACTGGCTGTTTTAATCTATAAAGTCCCTGGAATCTTCTTTCTTAGTTTTTAATAAAAGTTGGTTGTTTCTGTCAGGGATTCTCAGTTGTTCTTGTGATTTGTTAGCACAGCACGTGAGCTAAAGGTCCTAAGGTAGCCCTGTGGTCACAAGTCAGTGACTCCACTTAGGAGCTACCAGACATAACTGAGAGGTGGTAGTCCCTCCGTCAGGCTGTGTGGACAGCTGGGCTGCCGTGGCAGGAGAGGGAGCTTGCCTCTGCAACAGCCTCCCCAGAAACATACTGAAAATCCTGTGCAATAGAGCAAGCAGGTCTTACTGACAAAATTTTTGTTGTTTTAGAGAAGAGTTTAGCATAAGACCCACCTAAATTTCCGACAGGTTTCCTCATAAATGCTTCAGACTGTGTCACAGCTCCCTTACCTCCAACAGAGCCTGTTTTATTGCAACATCAAGAAGTATCAGGCTGAGCTCTGTATGACTTGCAGTCAGCGTGTGAGAATACTTGCCTCTAAGTTGTGGAGTATCTTGGGTCTTTTGTATGGGGAATTTATTTTTGAGAATCTTAAGAGATTTTCTGAATTTATGTTAGTTAAAATCTTCATTTTGCTCTAAGATAGGTGGAGGCATATTTCTAGTCACCAAGACGCCTGCTTTCAGAGGCTGTCAGGCCTTTAAAATAGAGCCCACAACATAAAATTCCCTAGACCACTGGTAAGATAGATCTCAAAGAAAGTGGATTTATTGACACATGCTTAATATATTACTGTTTACTGTAGTATAAGGGTGTAATTAGCATTCTTGAGGAAAGACCTCTGTAATTACTCAGTGAGTTCCCCACTTATGAGCCATTGGTCATGTAAGCATGCAAGCAGCTGCTCAGTAAACTTCTAGGCCACTTTATTCTGTAGAAATTGTCTTGTGTATATTCTGCCACATCTCCTTTTCCTTTCAGGCAGACATAATAATGGAGATCTATATAACTGCTAAGTTTCACCTAGTGAATAAAACTTAATGTAGCATGCCAGTTATTGGGGAAAATTGTGCTATTTGTGAAAGTATTGTTATTCCTTTGAAACTATACTGCTTTCGTATTTTGAAGCTACTTTGACAGCTGACACTTACTCTCATTACTAAACCAGTAGTAACTTCTCAGCTTACGCAACTAGCAACATGAATGAAAAAGTGGTAAATACCACCCAATTGCTATATTTGCAAGACCTTGGGATTCCATGGCTCTTCTGTCCCTACCCTGGCTCCAACAAACCCCCAAACTTACAGTTCTGTTTAAGGGGTTACTTTTTTTCATTTAGAGGGGTAGTTTGTTGGCCACTTCTCATTATTTTACATTTTTGCTGTTATTTTTCATTGTAAGGCTTGTGATTTTAGAGAAGGAAATGGTCTGCTGACTGCTTAATGTTCTTATGAATACAAGATTGGTCTCCATTTGCACTTATATTTTCTAGCATTTACTTCTAGCTTAGTTTTAGATGTCCTAAAGAACAAGTCTCTCCCCTGGGGGCATTTGCAAAGTCTAGTAGATCATACTGCCAGGAATTTTCTCCTGCTATTAATTTTAAATTTCCTCCTTCTCGATTTCATTCCATTACCCCAAGTTTATACTTCCTGTACTTTCCAAATAATTCCTTCCTCTTCTGTGTGTTTATACTGTGCACGTACTTGCAGTAATTGTCTCAGCCCAGTTATTATTTCATTACCAGAGTCATGATTACCTCTTTTAACCTTCCCTTGTATCACTTGAATCAAGTCCTTTATCAGTACATTACTTTACTCTGAGTTATCTCAAATTTGACAAGATTCTTCTGATAATGAGATCCCAGTATTTTTTACTTTGTATGGCTCTGTTTTAAAATACCTATGATTCACAGAACACAGAAAGACAAAAGTTATCAGCCACCATTGAAAAAAACTATTTACTACTTGCTAATTTTTACTGCAAGTTATTTACTGTTGGAGTATTTACAGTCATGCAAAATGTCTAAGGCATGTTTACACATTGGATAAACATTTACTGGTGAACATTGCCAAATTCAGATGTGCCTATATGCAGAAAATAACGTCTTACCTTGATGACCTGTACCATAAGGTCATATGCAGACTGCCTCTTCTATCTATGAAAAGTTTATTTTGTTTATTACACTCTTGAGTTGAAAAGGTGCCATTACTAAACACTTCTGTGTATTTGGTAGGTGGCTTTCGGCCAGAAGTTATGACGTATGTATTATGGTGCATCATATCCTAACCCTTTCCCCCACTCCCAAACATGTGAATTATTAGTTAGCCTTCCAGTATGTGTAATCTCTATGGACAACTGTGGTCAAGTCTTGGTTATGCTCCAAGCCAGAGCGGTATGGCATGTGAAAACAGAGGTTTTGCATCATTCATTTGCTCTTAATACTTTGTACATTAGGGCCAATGCCTGGTCAGTTTAATCCTGCTATCCTGGGATTTACTGTGATTCACAGCCACTGCATGAAGAGCAAATATATCATCAGAACAATCTGATGCATGCTGCATCCAGAAAGAAAGAATGCTTACCAAAAGATACTGCTACTTAAGCATGTACTACCTATCTGAGGAGGGATCTGCCTGCTGAAAATACCACATAGAAATTCATAGCTTTTTTAGAACAGCACATTCCAACACGCAGCCACTACAGTGATGAGCACTCTGGAAAACCCTAAGATAGGTGGGTAGGTTCCTTGAACGCAATGTGTATGTTTCACAAGGCATTCTTTTGGTTTTGTTTTGTAGCCTAACAGCAGTGGTCAAGTAGTAGGGAAAGTGCCTGGCCATTTTACTCCAGTTTTGGCACCCTCTCCCCATCACAGTGCGGTGCGACCTGTGACCCTGACCATGACAGATACTAAACCCATCACTACATCCACTGAAGGTGAGGCATCTTCACCTACAGCAACCAGTAAGTATTTCTTTAGGAAACAAAAAATGTCCATCGAAGATCCAATATGAATTCAAATTGAGGCCAGAAAAGGGCGCCTTTTCCTACTATTTGACCAAGTGGATGCTCATCATTTTACATGGAGAGCAAACACGATCTGACTGCAAAGCTTTTCCTCCCCAAATTTCAACGAATGCGTCATGTTACATGAACCAAAATTTGTGACATGACAACCAAAACTAAAGGGAAAAGCCTGCATATTTGACCACTATTCAAGGAAAAGAGAACGTGGTTGTTCATCTAAGGTGGACATTGTAAAGACATTGAGAAGCACACCCAGACAGCAAGGTTTTCCAATGACCTGCAGACGGAATTCCAGACAGAAATTGGATAATTTGCTCCTCAATGAGCTTTCCTACAGAAATCAAGCCTTGTTACAACACATACTGAATCCAAGCTATGACAATTGCATGTTGACATAGGTTGTGTCATTTTTAGCAAAAACAACTGATATGACAAAAGAAAATTTAATTCCTTGTCACTGCTGCAATGGATGGTAGAGCCACTGTTCTTTTTTTTTTTAAAAAAAGAAACCCAGCAAACAAACAAAAAACAAACTCTAATGTTTTAAGCTCTTTATTACTATAGGACCATATTATTTATCCTATTATCTTCAATGGAATTGCGGTTTTGGAAATAAGAGCAAAGGTGTTACTATCGTATAGAGTAATTTAGTCTCTTCCAAATACTCATCTTATGCTTAGTGATGCAGAAGGTTGCTTTTTAACTATTTTCTGCATTTCTGTTGTCTTTCAACTTTTATTTGGACTTGAGATGGCCAGTGTTACCAGTTTCTATCGGAGTAGTGAAGATCTTTAGGAGACATATCCTTCGGAAGAAAACTTACCAGTCTTTAAAAATATTATTATCTTTAGGGTCCGTTACATTAATATGATTTGCTTTAGACCTGTTTAGTATTTGAACTGTGAATCCAGTCCTTAACTTAGTCTGTTGTTAACAGAGACCACAAACTGTGTGTTTCTTAGGTGTTATGCTACTTTAAACCTTTTTATTAGAATGTGAAGCAGAGATGAGACTGGAATGCGTAAGAGTGGCTGAGATGTAAAGGAGGAAAACTGGTTATGCCTTTATTATAAAAGGATAGTAAGAACTTTTGGGAAAACTATTGTTCAAGTATAAACAAATAATTATATGGGTAGATTTATGGAAGGATTTTAGCTGTTCTTTTAGTACAGCAGAAGTTTTGTTAAAAGGTGGTAGAGTATACCTTGTACCCTCACTGCGACAGTTCTTGTACCCTTTAAGAAGAGTTAGTTTTACCAGCAAATAAGAAGCTGTTGCACTAAACTTTTGGTCCATAATAGAAAACTGAGAAAACTGAATTAATATGTAGTTTCAAGTATTCATGGTTTCATTCTTCTTCCTGTTTGACAGGATGGTGCCTGGCCTAAATAGCTGTCTCAGATGAGATCAGAATTTCTGATACGAATGGCAAAAAGAACAAATACAATGTCAGAACTATGTTGGGGTGTTTTTTGGTAATCTGACCATACTATTCATCATTATAGGAAAGCAAACCTAATTTGTCCTACTGCTAAGGGAAAAATGTGGACTATGCTTTCAAATGAAGTAGGCACCCCGTTTCTCGTGCAATTCATTGGAACTTGGGTATTTGATTCCTCATGAACCTTAGAACATCTCAGCTTAGATATTTGAAATAAGGCCTCCTCATGCATCCACAGCACTGTGCAAGTAACTTTTTGCCTAAAGATCCAATGTCTGTCACTACAGCATGTAAATAGTAATAAAAGCCCCCCTACGTACAAATTTTATTTGAATGTGCCAGTTCTGCATATGAGATAGTGTATAAATGCTACATGTTTAGAGTGTTACGTTTTTCAGAGCAGTGCAGTAATCTTTCTGCTTGGTAAAGCCTTCTGAAACTGGATTGGTATTGGAACATAGCTTGTTGATGAAGAAAATAGCAAAAAATTAGTGCTCATGTCCTGCTGATATAAAAATTACACGTGAATTCATGTAAACTGTATTATCAGTCATAATAAACCTGCCACACAGAGTGTTAATACTAACTTAATGGGAAAATCAAGACTAAATATATTTTAAGGCATAGTTTTACTTTTATTTGCAGTAACTGATAGATCGATTGATTCAAAATATATATATATGTAAAACATATGCTTGGACAACAAGTTATCATTATTATTCAGTCTGATGAGATAAAACGGCAAACAATTCATTCTGAAGTGCAATAGCAGAATTGTTTTGAATGAGAAAGAACAGCAGGATTTGATAATATTTGGGGAACCCTGTGGCCTCCACCATAATTTCCTTCTAATAACTGATTAATTTTTATGACAGTTTTTCAGTAAAGCCTGTTTACTGTATAAAGCCTTCTTTTTTTTTCTTTTTTTTTTTAATTTAATGGATTTCATTTACTTGTATTTGCTGTGTGACTTTAACACTAACAGGCCAATCCATTAAGGACTCCCACCTAGCTCCTCACTGGCATCCTTGTGTAAGTCTGTTCAGTTTTAGTAGTTTTGCTCTTTCTGCCAGCAAGTCTCTGGGTTGAGATGCTGCAAGCTACAGTGCGACATCTCCACACTGGGAAGGGGAGTAAGACCACCTGCCTCATTTCATAAGTGCCACAAAAAAGCCATGAGAGGATAATGGGTTTTAGGGATTAGTGACAGAGACCAGACAGGGCTGTGACAGGTGAAGGATCCCTATCCTGCAACTAAACCTGGCATCATCTACCGTCCCCTTTCTCCTCAGAAATGGATTTCTTTAATCTTCTGTAGCAGACAGCAAGAGACTTCCTTAAATTGTCCCCTGGGAAAATATTGTTTCCTGATGCGTAGGGGAATTGAATATTTAGTATTATATTGCACAGTAAAAATTAGCTCCCTTATACTAACCAGATTACATCCTGTTTCCAAAGGCCTGTAAAGATTCATTTCATGCCACATAAGTAAACTGAAATTTTGATTCCAATTTTTGTTATTCTTTTACAGTTTTGTGATGGACCTTCACAGCAATGAGAGTAATAAGTGTGCACTAATGTTTTCTCTCAACATTGTAATCTCAGTGATTTCACTGGTGCCTTAGACTGGTATAATGGAAATAGGAATCAGGCTCGTGATTCTTTCAAATGCATACCTTATTTAATCACTTAAAAAAAAATCAATCAGAGGAACTTTTATTTACCAAGAGACATCATTGTGATTTACACACGCAGCTTCCATTGAAGTTTATAGGAATTTACACATGCCTTTCCAAATTTGGTCCAATTTTTCTTTTGTATTCTATTAAAGTTAAAATAAAGGAAAACCACAGACACATCCTATACCTTGCAAATTCATAACTCTGGATCTCTCATATTTGTACTGTACCTGCACAGGGTAATAGTTATGATAGGTTGGTATTTTTATCAATCTGTTTTGTTCTTCCTTAATCAGCCTACACAGCCTCAGGCACATCCCAAGCCAATCGATATGTGGGACTAAGCCCAAGAGACCCATCCTTCCTACACCAGCAACAGGTGGGCAAGTTTCACATAGGTGTAATGATATAGAGAAACTTTTGCGATATTACCTTCCTACGTGTTGCCACTGTTATCTTGGATTAGACTGGGATCCTAAGGGTTTCAGTATTTGTCATCTGAAAATGAAGTTTATTTGAAACAAAACTGAGCCCTTTAAGGAATATCAATTTAGCATATCCTTTATTTCTTAGATTTGTACCATCTTAAGGAACTTCTAATCATATTTCTTTCAATTATTTTATTTTCAAAGAGCTCATACACATAATCTTTAATAGGACCTTAGGAAAGAGAATGAGGCATACAAGGAACAAATAGTCATTTCAAAATCAGTTTAAAAACTAAGCAAAATGTCCAAAGCAAAAGTCCAACTTATTATTTTCAAGCTATTTTGTTTTTTTTCCCCAGATGTTTAAGCTTACATTTCTTCATTTTTGAAGATGAGTTATAAAACCAAATTCTCAATGCAACACATCTTCATTTCTAGTTTAATAGGTTTAAATTGGTCTGCTGATTTTAAATGTGATAAAACCACAGTTTTGTTCTAGTTTCTTACATCATTTATGTTTCAAGTAGCATTTTAAATTTCACATCTCATTAATGCTGTAAATTTAATGCAAATGAAGTGTTTACCCAAACTGTGAAAATATACAGCTGAGATTAATGATGGCTTACAAACAAATTAGCTGCAGTCAGTAGCAAGGCCATGCATATATAGAAATGCTACATTGCTAGTAACGGGAATAAATTCAGACCCTTTAGAACTTTAACATATTTTATGATATGTGTTTGTGTTGCTTCTAGATCTTAACAGTAGAGGACTTTGAAATTAACAGCATGTGAAATGTTATAAGGAAAAAACCTGAATGTGGCAGTAAGAAAAGGGCTGTTAAGTAGTCATTGGTATTTATTGTAGTGTATTTTTTTCTCAGGCTTGGGTTCCTGTCAACAGTTGGTACACATGCCTGTTTCATTTTACAGTAAAACCTACCTGTTCTGTGTTTGCTGAGATACAGCTGAAGTATGCTTCATCTGGAACTCTCTATCCCTACCCACTCCCAGGGCAAGGTGGCAGTATGTCCGTTTTAAAGGTCACCACATGCAGAGTTCAGAGAAAATCATAAAGATGATCGTTTATTCAAGATAGTTGATGCTTTGCCATTTTTTTTATTTTTTTAACCAGTGAGGCCTAACTGGAAACATCTGTGCGCTTTTATGAAAATAGCAAATGACAATTAGTGGTTTTGCCAACCAGTCATTTTTCAGTAAATATTCTGGTGTATTGCTTTCTTTTTAACCTCTCAAAGATTGTTGTGTCATAAAATGTGTTTTAATTACTATAACATGGTTCTTTTTAAAAGATATACAGCATATATTTATTGTATTTTAAAACACACACAACGTCTCTCTTCTTCTCATGTGAAGTTTTACATAGTATCCTTTGAAAAGTCTCTGACATCCATTTAATTTGAGGATGTGCATTAATTTTTTTCATTACATGTTTTTAGATGCAACTTTTTCTGCTAATGTACTACTGCTTAAGCCCACTCCACCTTCTTCCAAGTTTGTTGAAAGTGTTACAAACTTCTTGTCTTGTCTTTGTCACACGTTAGAACATAGTGGCAGCATGCTTAATTTTCTCTTGGCTGTTTATGACATGTAAATCATACATTGCTTATTTCCTGCATCTTCTGTATATTTTTGGCTTTGTGTAGATGGAAATAAATTTGGAGATTTCATCAGTGTCATAGGAACATAAAAGTGAGGGGGATCTCAAGTGTCATCACAGTCTTTGGTGTTTACATGCACTGTGTCTTATACTCCCTTTCATGGTAAAACATGTGGCCAGATGGCTTAGGGGGAAGGGGAAAATAAATTAGTTCTCACATACACTTCATGAACAGAAAATTTCTTCAGTGCCACTGTGTGATACCAACGTTCTCCCTTCTAAAGTATATTGTTTCATAGTCTCATTATGTTAATTCAAGAGCATCGATTGGTGACCAGTGAGCCATATAGTAAGTTTAAAAATTGTGTCATGGTTTCATCTTTTCTGTGAATTCTCTATTCTTTTCTAACTTATGCAATGGATGTATGTGTATGCTTGCCTGAGTGTGGTGCGTGGGGGTGCATGTGTCGGTGCTTACACATATAAATATGTACAAAATCAGGGAATAGTATGTACTGCTGAAACCATTTTAAAGAATGTTATATTTTAAAAACAAAGCTCTTTCAGATGGATAAATACAGATACACAAGTGCATATATACAAGTTTCTAATGAATTAGTTACCTTCACTCACTTAAAACCTAAAGGCAACTCTGATATAACAGTGCCATATATGTTTATTACCCAGAAAGTGAGGTAGAGCACTGAGATTGTCTAAACAACTTTAATAGAGCAAAGGTTATCCTTTGGTAAGGCAGAAACGAGATTGATTTACTATGTCCTTTCATTACTTTACAACAATTTAAGAGAAACCACTCTTCTTGTGGCAGATTTTAAATGCATTTTGTTTAAAGCAGCCCATGATGAATGAAAAGAAAAATCAAGGGGTACATGAAATAAAGGCAATCAATCATTTTGTATTAGTACAGAGAAATTCTAAATTAGAAAGCCAATGGTTTTAGTTCCAGAGAGGTCTTTTAAACATTCACCATACCCTGTAATGCACATTGACCCCTCAAGAATAAATATTGTCACGGTACATTTTTTACTTCATTGGAGGAGTCTTTATGAAGATTTATTCTCTCTGGTTATGAGAAATATTGGCATGTGTACTGTTGAGTACTTTTTGTTGTTGTTAAAAAGAACCATTATGTAGCTTGTTTAAATTACAGTAACCACAATAAATATGATAGCTAAACATGTATTTTGCAACATGTCTTTTGACAAAGCCATAGCTTGCTAGAACTTCCAGTAAACAATTTATAGCACAACATACCTGGAATACTCACATTTAGATGTGAAGCACTGAATACAACTTTGAAAGACAGTGCATAATAGCACCAGTGGGAGCATTTTATTTACTTTTACTGATCTGGATACTGTGAAAAATATGCTGTTATGTGCATTACTTAGCATGCTTCGTTGATAGTGAGGAAGACAGGGTTTTAATGAGGAATTATAACTATGCAGTCCACTTTCAGCTGCAATTGCTGATGGGTCTTCCTGTTACCTGTCTTGAAATGCTAGGTATTTCTATACTGTGACATGAATAGTCACAAAACATATCTCATGCTTCAGTGACATCTAGAGAGTCACATGTATCTTATCATTTTATCGTAAAAAAGTCATGTCAGCCCCCCCAACTGTCTATTACAAATTGTTAATGACTACTTGGTTCGCTTTTCTTGATTCAGCATCAGCTTCTGAGAGTTGTTAAGTATTGATAATATAACTGCAGGGAGGGCACCATAGGAAGGGGCAAGAGAAGTGATAAGAGCTAGTACCCAAGTGAGAGAGTTTTTCTTAATTTTACTATTGGTGGTTGGTGGCATTATTTTATGAAGTCAAATCTAGTACTCAGTGCTCATCATCTCTGCTGAGAAACATCTTCAATGAATTGCACATAAAAGAAAGGTTAGATAATCTTTACAATTATATGGGAGGACCATTTCCCCCCTTCTTTCTCTGATTTGTGTCTACTGAAGATTTGTGGTTTCTAAGCCTAGACTAGATGTAAAAGCAACAAATTGAGGAAACTCAGTCAAATTTGTTCTTCTACAAGTGGACACAGTCCCTTGCCAGATTCTAGTTGTGTCTCCATTCTTTTGGCTAAATAATTTTAATGGAGAGTTAATTAGTTCAGTATTAAAGTCTTAATGATCAGAATTCTCATGGTTATGGGATGGCATTTCTGTAGCTTCCTTGTGTTAACTGTTCTCAACTTCATGAATTTATTATGTTCTTGAAATGATAGACACTTAGAGACAGGGTGATGTTGTTTCTGGCTATAAGGCTAGAATGTTGCCAGAAATACTAGTCATGCTCTTTACTTGTGTAAACAATATAAGAAGATAGGTGGATGGATGGATGGATGGATGGATGGATGGATGGATGGATGGATGGATGGAGACATTTGTATTTATTGCAAATGCAGATTAATGGTTTCACAAATAATAAGATATATGTTGAAAAGAATTAAATTCTTGAATTTCTTGGCCATTTATTTAATTTTAATGCATGTTGGAGCCATGTATGGGTGATTCTGGTTTTAATTAGAAAATATAAATAAATGGGATAGCTGCTTAGGTCTGTGAAGACAATGACCTCTAGAACTTTCCTGTCTGTTACAGTAAACTGTGCTAACTAATGTTGGCCCAGTTACTGAGGAGCTAGTGAACTCTTCAAGTCTTTGCACTGATTAATACAATGGCATGGTTTTCACTAGAGCTTGGACTTTCCGGGTTTGGTGTGTGATATGCATGTTTTTCACACAGCTTTGACATTTATGAGTGAGATATTTGCCATGCATGTTGTAATAAGAAACACTTCAGGTCTCTAAAATGCAAAATCAGAAAATTGTAGCTAGCTTTTTATTTTCTACAGAGCAGACTGCCTTGCCTATTTGGTAGGAAGTTGTTCTTACCAGATGCATCCTTTAGTTACTGAACACACGGTTCAAAATGGAGTTCTCTTCATTCTCTTCATTGTGGAAGTTGTAAACTTAAATGTCCACTGAACACAGAGTATCTGTTTGCAAAATGTTTTGGGTGGATGCTGCTTTTGCTTTCAGCAGAAGGCTGAAAGAAGAACACAAGTGGACTCCCAAAAAGAACTTCTCAGTAAAGCCAGGAAACAGGTTATCAACACTTAGGCTGTTCTTATTGTGTCCCTTATCATAATTGACAGTTTGACGTAAAACTGGGTCACATGACCACCAGGGAGGTATGTAAATGGATAAGAGGTCACCTTTCACATATGCTTGCTGGAGAGGAAACACATTTAAAGGAAGTTTCAGTCAAAACAATGACAGTATGCAAATGTTAAGTTTTATGGACTTTTGTCAACTGACAGAAGCTATAGCAGTCTCCTATCACACTTTCCAAAATACGCATCTACTTTCACTAGCTATCACAGAAGCTTGAAATGCTCTTTAACTAAGAGAATAAAAAACCTGCTTAAATATTAACCTGTAAAAATTATTCAGACTATGATTAAACATCGAGCTGTTGACTATGGGTTTTTAACATACATAGGATTTGTATGCTTAAAATTCTGTTGGATGGTTGTGATTGGAAGGTGCCTAGTTTAAACTGAAAAGGCAGCTATAGTGAAATCTAGCTGTTGGGTAGAACTTCATGTCAGTACATCTCGCAGCACTGGGAAGTGCAAGCCAAAGTCACTTTCCTGGCATTTTACAGTGGGCAGAGCAGGAGCAGGGAGATGGATGACTTTCAGGCAGGTGGAGGAGTTAGGAGAAGAACCCAGCCTACTGCTCTGCTTCTCCCTGGGCCTGTAGCCCCTTCCCATGATGCAGCTGAGGCAGGTGAGGGCGTTGCACTGTGTCCCTGGAGAAACACTTGCAGTGGGCTTTGTTCTTCATGAGCGTAGTGGCGAGGACATATCTCAGCACCGAGAGACCGCTGCACTCCAAGTGTCAGGAAATGGCTGGGCTGCCTCTGAGGTTTCCCCATCTGCTGCAAGGCTGGGCATCCTTTCCCACTTCAGAATACAGACCCATGTTCTTTTTGTGGGTGGTTAGGTGACAGATAAATAAAAAAAATCATTGATAAAATTTCGTGGATGGAGGTATTATTGAAATGGGGTTTATGTGGCTTGCCTTGCTGAAAATGACAAAGCCATGGGGCTGAAGAGCAGGCTTGTCCAGCAGACTTCTAGGAAAGACCTTTCACCACGTCACATGCCAAATCAGGTCATTTGTTTTACGTTCACAACATATTTTTTGAGAAAGTTAGTAATGTTTTTCAGCATTTATTAAATGTCTCATGAGGACTATTTCTTAAGTCACTCAACTGAGGAATTTAAGTTTTCTCAAGTAGCCTTCAAGAAGTTTCCTGCCTCTCCCTTTCACATGTCCTGCAGAGAAACTCTCTGATGTAGCTCACGGTGGGTGAGAGTGAATGTGCCTTCTCCCCTCCAGCTCACACTGTGGCATCATTTTAGAGGTCACTTAAGTTACTCTGAGGACTGTAACTAGCCAGAAAGGCTTCAGCATGACACCAGACAACATATAGCACTCAAAACACTGTACTAAAGTGCCCTACATCCCTCCAACACTTGGTATTCATGTCAGATCTGTGCCCCCATGCTTTCCCTGCTGGGCTGTCTGGATATTCTCCAAGGGCAGTGTTCCCACTGGTACTGTGAACAGACGTCTTCTTCCATCAAATGGAGCCGGGGCTTGTAGAGTGCTTTTAAACTTCTCCAGTCTTTTTACTCAGAAAAGACTCAATGCACATGAGGGATGGAGATGCAGATTTTGAAAGTGATATTTCTACATATTTTCAAAAGTATATTTCAAAACCTTAGACATCCTGATCTCTAAGCAGGAGTGATTTGGGAGAGGAAATTTTATGTGAGGGAGGAAAAAAACATTTTCCTTCCAGGTTAGTTTTTAAAGACAACATGGCAGCTTGGTGAGCCTGCTTAGGAGTGTGGAGAAATAGTTTTTTACATTGAGAAGGTGGTTTTCAGCACAGCCGAGGCAGTCCTGGGTTCATCACCGAACCAACCATTGTCATACAGACCTGCAGTTCTTCAAGGTGTTGTCAGTACCACAAGTATGGCACTGTTGGTGCAGTGAACAGCACTGCAGTTTACACTAACTATAAGCCTGGTGTGGCATGAATCTTCATACAGATGTGTGTGAATGTGTCTACAGCATATATATAAAATCCACATCCTATTATTACCATTACAGTATTTAGACATATATGTATTAAGTTATGTATGACTGTATATAGTATGAAGTATGCCATTACTAACATTTATGAAATGGGTTTGAAAAGCTCTTTTTGGAGCTTTCTTAATGATAAATGTAACCCATTAACTGTATACGTGGAAAGTTTTCATAGAGTCTGTGGGAAGAATATAATAATGTAGTGCAGAAGCTGATTTACTGAAATGTAACTTACCAGTCCCTTACTGTTTTCCCCAAATGGCAAATGCAATCAGGTTTGATAGCAAGCTAAGTGCTTGCCAGATTTTTGACCTAAACCTAAATGCATAAAATCATTTTGGTAATACTAAGTTTGTGATTTTAGTAT
This sequence comes from Ibidorhyncha struthersii, assembly GCA_013398815.1. Taxonomy (NCBI): domain Eukaryota; kingdom Metazoa; phylum Chordata; class Aves; order Charadriiformes; family Charadriidae; genus Ibidorhyncha; species Ibidorhyncha struthersii. The sequence continues at coordinate 183,221 of VZSZ01010169.1, forward strand.
TTTTTATGGTTCTAATCAGCCAAAGGGCTTTTATTCATAGATTTTATATTTTGTGAAAGAAGACAAGGGGGGGTTTAACCTTTCAGTCTTGTGTTTCAGCTGGAAGTGAGTTTTTATAGTTGAGTTATAAAGCTTTAAAATATGTATCTATAATGAAGATGACATTCTTAAGGATTATAGCAGAAATACATCTACTGTACATTGAGTAACTGAGCTGACATATTTTACTGTGTTCAATATTAAAATCAGGTTTATGATACTGTTTTGTATAGTGACTAAACCAAATATTTACTTACCCCTTTCTTTAAACATACTTAGTGTATTATTCGCAGTTACCTCTAGCAAACTTTTTGACTGCATGTTTCCCTTTCTGGTTAATTTCATGTGGTTTAGTCATGCTTTTAACCGCCTTTAGAAGGTCCCTTGGAGTTCTTTAGATAACAAACAAGAAACAATCCCTATGAAAACATCAGAGACTAACATTTCCATTTCTCAGACCTTAACAGCAGGAAGCTTATGAGTCTAACAGCCAGGCAGGGTCAGGTTTGTAATATTGTCTTGTCCTCAGCATTTGTATTTTTCAGGAAAAGACTGCAATTAATTGTGCTCCTGTGAAAACAGTTTGTTGTAGTTTGTTTGCTGTAGCCTGTGCTATCTGAAGACTGTGAATACAGATAGAGAAAACTAAAATGCATCGAGTGCAATTAAACTCAGCAACATTATCTTCAATTCAGAGTGCCATATCATATATAATGCTACAGCAATTTATATACAGCATTACTATACAGAAGTTAAAATGCATGTTTTCTTCACAAGCCAGATAAGTTCACTTTCTTAAACTTAAAAATAAGCAGCATATATTTTCAGTAAATCTGCTAACACTGTAGGGCAACTGTTAAATAAACAGAGCTATAGATGGTTGTGTGAACAACCCGTGAAGGCAGAACTGGTGATTTGAGGATCTGGGAAGAATTTGTTTCAGCTAACATTTAGTACATTCCTCATTATATTAAAATGCAATAAAGTATTTTAAATGCTATTATTCTGAGTCTAAAGCAAGATTAGATTATTTTAGCACCTCTTGCTAAGTAATACCATTGTCAGTAACACTAGATTAATAAACTTCAATTACAGAATACCTTTACCCTCTTAAATAGCAAGATAAGGACATACAGTTTGTTTAATTTGGGCACATTTTCTATAAATTGCATGTCTTCTATGTTTCATGAAATGCATGCTACAAGATATTGATTATATTTGACCTTTACTTAATACACATTTGATAGAATATCGCTTAGAGAAAACAGCATTTTTATTTCCTTTCTTAAAGTATCTTGCTATTGAATATTAACATTTCCTTTTATTCCAGCTCAGTTTGTAATCTAATAATGGCTAATTGTTATGTGCTAAACACCAGTTTCTCTTTTATGCTTTATTAATCGAGGAGTGTATTAAAGTAGCATTATCTTAAACAAATCTATAGGCGTTTATTTCTCAGAATAAGTTATTTTTCTTTGCTTGTTTGTTTTCTTTTATTTTTTAAAGTTACTTCTTGGGAAAGTAAGGCTTTTGCCATGTACAGTACTAGTTTGCATGTATTCATTTAAATACTAAAATCTGTAGTACTGCTCGATCCATATCTGACTGCTAGGTTTCAATTGACAGCTGAGAATTTGTGACTGGACCATGAATCAAAACGGCAGGCATTTATACCCCAGTGCCAGTGAGGATACATTGGGAATTACTTGGCAAAGGTAACATTTTAATTATTTCCACCCCTACACCACCTCTAAAAAAGTTGCATTGAGCTACAGTATCTGTTTTAGCGGGCCTCCGGCGAAATATGTGACAGCATTTGATCAAAACACGCTTGTAACATTTCTCCCATACACATTCAGGTTATCTTTAAAAAGCTGAATTTAGAAATTACCTTAAATAAGCACCAGGAATGATAATGCCGTGCTGTCAAATGCAAAGGGTTTGTAAATTTACGGGATACAATCTTAGGCTTTAAAAATGACATTTGCAGAATTAGAGGTCATATTTTGGGGGGCTTAGTGGTTAACACAAAGAAAATGGTGCTGTTAGAGGTATAGATGAGTATAATAATAAATGTCTGAGGTGGTGGTGGTTTTGGACAATGAATAACCATACTATTTATAGAGACTTTTCTGACTAGTCGGCTGGTATAGATTTAGGTCACTAACATGTACGTGAAGGTAAGATATAAACCATCTTATTTCTCAACTAAATAACAGAGTAATTAGAAATGATTTACACAAAAGAGTTTCTTTTTGTATGGAAAAACTGAACACAATAAACCCCATTCACCTTTGGTACATTAGTAAATTACTCTTTATTATCATTTATATCTCTTGATATATAATTAATTTTGATAACAGTAGAGGTGTTTGTGTCTAAATAGGTGTGTAAACAGATCAGCATAATTGTGATACATCAGTTTTTAACCTCTTTCATGTGCAGAATTATCTGCAGCACTCGACACGTAATGGGGGTTGTACGTGTAAAGCCTGTGGGTTGGAGCCTGTCAGATGAAGTATTAGCTGCTCACTTTCAAAATAATTTTAAATACTTCTTGGACATTTGTGTGCACATGAAAGTACATGCTTCTGAATAGTTTGTGTGAGTGTGACTGTGACTGTGTATATGTATTATGTACAAATTGGCTTTTGATGCACAATATTGGACTATGGATTGCTAGGTTTGTAGTTTTTGTCAGCTTGGGAGGGTAATTGTGGAATTTGAAAATTGGTGGTGTTTACAAATCTGAAGTTTAAATGCCTTAAATATTTTTGGTTTACTTTTCCTTCCTGTAATTTTTCTGAAATAATATTTCAAATCTGGAAGAATTGTGGTGGAAAAGCAAGGTGTTGTCATTTCTTCCCTTATAGATGAAATGGCACAATGGAAAATTAGCTAATGGATTCACCTCATCTCCTCAAGGGCTGTGATTCACGTTATAAATCCCGATCATGCAGTAATTGCCACAGTTTTCAATGTACCGCCAAGAGTGAATCCAAACTGAGCTAGTACAGCACAGACGGGGTGATTTATTCTCCCCCTACAAAGGGTGTTACTTTTTCAGGGCATTGACAGGAGTTAGGAAATTATACCACAACTGCCTGTCTAGGAATATCCTTGAATTATTTTAATCAGTTATCACTAGAGCTCCCTTCAAAGCAATGCGAGTTTATATTGGCTGAAACACTGTCCCAGTGTTGGCTGAATTCTTTTTTTCAGTACCCATCACAGAAGACCCTTGGGCATAAATTATGAAAAGAAAGGAAAGGGGGGGAAGAAGATTTCTAGGCGATGACAAGGAAACTTTGGTGATGAATACAAGCACGCCTCATGATCCACTCGCCTTTACTGACAAAACTGTTTTGCAGGTTGCTCCCAGAGTGCTGCCTGCCACTTTGACCCTACCAACATACAAAAGCGCTGCCAGATGAGCTTGTGCACAAATTCTGCCATGGACATCTCTTTACAGGACTAAGCTACGCTTACATGGCCTTGGCCTTACAGCAGCCTTTGAGGACAAAGAAACAAACTGTTAGTTCTCCCTAAGTATATGGCTTTTAGGATTTGGGCTCTGGAATACAACATCCTTCAAATCTCATGTAGGTGAGGATCTAAGAAGAGAAATGATACCTGCGCAGGCTAATGAGCAGGAAGCCCTTCTAATGCTAAAATCAATGCTAAAAAAAAGAACGTGTTGCAAAAGGAATTTTTGCTCATTGGCAAAGAAATATATTCTAGTTCAGACAGTCAAAGTTTCCCCCACAAAATGGCTTGAAAAATGCTTGACTGTGTGATGTCCTCAAATCTGCAGTGCTCATTTTGATGGTACTTGATCTAACCTTTTACAGCAGGCTTTTGTGGTTATTTTAAGTATACTGAGCTCTGGAAGGTAAAAACGTTGGCAGTGCTTCAATGTTAGCTGTCCGGTCTCTACAGAAGTCAGGTATCAGAGGTGGCCAAGCTGAAAGCTTTGTCATGCAGCATTATTGGTGAACTACACCTTGCAACCTTGGGGAGAGTGAATGAAGATAAAAACTTTGTTATTTCTGTGTTCTTTGACTTATTAGTAGCTGACTGTCATAACTGATAGTAGATATGATGCATAGATTTCAAAGTACGATACATAGATTTCAAGATATGTTTTTTGGGTTTTTCTTTCTTTATAAAGTCATGTATGTGTTGGCATGTAAAGTCCCCGGTATAAGAGTGGTCCCTAGGCAAAAGACTGAACTTTGCAAAATAAAAAGGGTATGAATTATACAAGACAAAAACCCCCACAACCAAACACGCAAAACTTTAAGTCACTGCTGCACCATCTTCTTCAAAATCAGAAAACTTGCGATCCATAGTGATAATAAAAAATAGATTAATATGTTGCTTAGCTGAACTAAACATTCTAGTATCTTTAAAAGAAATATATAAAACATCCTATGAGCATTCTAAAAAAAAATGGGGAAAACTCCCAGTTATTTGGTAAGGTATTTGGAAGTAGTAATTTTTATTTTGCTCCTGATGCCTTAACCATCTACAATTATTTTTTGTTGTTGCTTACTTACAGCATTTATGGTATATATTTTATTGTGTCTGCTGAACTTTGAACAACATTTAAGAACATCAATAGAATTAAGTTCTCAAGTACTGTTAAGATAATTTAAGTAATTTTTTTGCTGTACATATGAAGAAGATACTCAGAATCCATAAAAAAAAACCCCCACCCTTCTTTTTTCATAAACACAGTTATAATAACCACTGTGATAATAACTGTTTTCCTAGAGACAGAAGGTAAGGGGAAGCTGTGAAAATCTGTAAGGCTCAATTAGGAAAATACAGTCTCAGTCGCTATGTGAGAGAGCAAGAGCATATGCAACAAGTAAACTTAAGACATGAGTGAGTGAGAAAAAGTGTGTGTGTGTGTGTGTGTGTGTGTATAAGTCTGATAACATGAGCTTGATCTTGAATCTCAGCCACTCAGTACGCCATTGATATCTATTTCAGTGGGACAACTCATAAAACTGGCATGATGGGTCTCTTTTAGAGCATGTTGAGTATTTGCAAACCTTTCACAGACTGTAAGCGAATTTTCATTGCCAAAGTGTACATTTTAACTCAGCTATAGCCAAATATATTTTTATTCCCAACTATTGTTATTTATACTCACTTTTTTTTAACAATATTTCTGTGTTAGTTTTATGGATTAACTGTTACTTTAACATTACATTTACACTACCCAGGCAAGTGCACTATGTTAGCATTTCCTGCTTTGGGTCTGTTATCTTGACACATAAGCACAGTACAACAGCTGGTTTGTTCCTGGAGATGCTGAGGGGAGCTCTGTTCTCAGAGTGCTGAATTTCCTTCTCAGCTCTAGCTGTAGGGGTGTTCAGCTTTCCAAGCATCACTTTTTCCCCCCAGCACCACTCCGGGTTAATGATGATAATGCTGATAAGGCAAGGAAATGGGATAACCTCTGATTTGCGAAAGAAATTGGAGGAGAATTGAAAATGGGTGCAGATTGCTTTTGTTGTGCAGTACCTTGTCTGTGTTTGGTATCGAGCACACACATAGCTAAAGTAACACAGCCAGCAGCGTTGCTGCGGCAAGCGCATTTTGGCAGACACAGACANTTAAGAAAAAAATGCTGAAGTATCCTGATTGTAGAAGTATTCATAGAAAGAAAACCTAATGATTTCTGGTCTTTATCAATTTAAATTGCTGCCTCTAATAGTTTTGCCCAACTCTGTAATGCAGAAAGATGTGCAGAACATTATGTTTCCTCTCCATCTAGGCAAACATCTTCAGAACACTTCCTAAGAAATTAATTGTGTTCAAGCCAGACTTGCATGCTGCCATCCCACAGGAAATGGGTCAGCAATCCATTAAGATGCCATTAGATAATCTAATTTGGAACTTAATCTCTAAATTAACCATGCTCCATACTTGAAGCATACTTGAGAGAAAGAAAAAAAAGTTTATGTTTGAATCGATAGGGGAGCCGAAGCGTGAAGAAGGCTGTTTGTTTTTTCTGTAGCTGTGGTCACGTCTCAAGCTGTCTGGTAACCAGGAGAAACCAGACATGATGTAATTCCAGATTGAACTTGAACTTCAGGGACTTAGAATGGGGGAACAATGGACCATAGGAATCAATAATGTCTATTTTCCACATGATTATGTTTGGAGCTTTAAGTTAACCTTTATGGGAGAAGTAGCAAGATCTGCAGTGTGACCAAAATGAATGAGATGATCCAGAAGCAAGATGTTAAAGTAAAGAAAACAACTTCAGTAATATTTTCTGAGCAGCTCTGCAGATTCCAGCAGGATTAGAAAAGTTCCCGCTCTGCAGTGAACTGGTTGCCTGCTCTGAGCACTCTTTGTTCACTTAGGTAGGACAAACTTAATCTTATGTTTCCTGTCAGATGATTTTTGGCAGCACTGCTAGGGAAGGAGGAGCATATTATAGAGAATTCCCAAGTGTAAACTGTATCTTTAACCCTTTGGTTACTCCAGTTTTCTACTTCTTGATCATCTTACTTCCAATTGTTTCTTTTGAAGCAGTAAAACTACATTGTTGGTTTTATTTCTTTTTTTTTT